>CM069079.1:30536110-30828189 GCA_035578085.1 Solanum pinnatisectum | reverse complement strand
ATAGTATCTAGTATCAGAGGGAATGTGTGTGAACCATAATGAGCTGGCCTTTTCTTGTGATATGTCCAGTTGGCTCCGAGTTTGATTTCTAGTACTTGAAATCTTTGAGATTACAGCTCCTTCACCATGTGTCCAACCTAGTTTAGTCAACCGTTGAGATGAATCTTCCCAAATAGGAGAATAATGTAACACCTCAATTTGAGATCACGACAAGATTGCATATTTTAGGAGTTTACGGTACCACTAATAGAAATTTACCTATGGATGTAGAGATTGGCGTGGCCGTAGGTGGGTGGGACGCAACTCTATACAAATTAAGAAAAGCGCATGACCTTATGGCGAGACCTCGGACCATAGAGTGGGACCATGAGTCCGTGATCGGAGCTCTGTGGTGCATAACCCTCGTTAATCGATCCTTTTGACAGCAAGCGACAAGAGTAGACCCAGCGGGAATGGGCGTTAGCGACACTACGATCCATCGGTCGCCAATGCCACATCGAGTCCACTCCAATCGCTTTTAGTTGGGGTAGATTGGAGTGCTTTCTAATTATCTTATCCACTACACTTTACTTTGTTTGGGTTATTGTAGCCTACTAACTTAGTGAACTTACCCTAAGCTGTCCATTCATAAAGTAAATCATCAGGTTAGAGCGAAAAGAAAGAAGAAAGAAAGGGAGTGATGGCTCTCCTGTGCAGAACGCAAAAAGTTTTCTTAGATTCCATTACCAATTAAATTGAGAAAGATTTCTGCATGAGAATTCGTCCCACTTGGAGTAAGTGGGATTTCCTTTGGTGGATTTTCATCTACTAGGTCCCTAGAAATCAATCATATTCTTGATTCCTATATCTTTCTTAGATCTAGAGTAAATAAAACATTAGATATTTTTGTGATTTAGGTATTAGAGTATTCTAATCGGATTATCATGTTTTTGTGCAATAATTTCTTCGTTCTTTGCATGAAACTCGAACCCTAGTTGTGTAGATTCACTTACTTCATGAATTTCACATCTTTAGGTTAGTTAAAAACAAATATACATGCTCTAAGTTTTCGAATGTCACATTATGAGCATCTGATTATCACATTCTCGGACTTTGTCAGTCACTTTATTTTGAGCTATTCAACATTTACGGTATGTAATCGTAAATAGCGTGTTAGATACATATTTAGTTAGGAGTAGACTTAACACCGAGTTGGACTAGTGTTCGGCGTACCCTCATAGTCCCAGAATTACATGCCCCCATAGGTTTATAAATCCCCTCTGTGGGGATTAGATTGAATTATCACAAGCTGCCCATTGCCTTAATACCGACTTTTGCAGTTATATTGGGTCCTTTTAATGGGGCGTATACATCGGACTCCATGTTTAGCTTATGTGGTTTTATGTCGATTAGTAGTAGCTCCCACATTCAAACTCTAGAGCATTTGACTAGGTTTTTAGTTATATTTTAGAATTCAACCTCAGCATGTTATGTACTTGGTCATTGCATTTAGTTTAGTTCATTTCTATATATTTCAGTAACTTCATCATGTTCAAATTATATCATTTTTCAGTATACTTTGTTTAGTTTATATGTTTGTTCATCTTTATCCCATCACTGCATGCTTAGTACCTTCCAAGTAATGGCACGTACTACTGTATTACATCTTTTCTTCGTATGATGTAAGTTTAGGTCCCTGACATTCAGATCATGCGTAGATCGGTTCCCAATCCACACTCATCAACATCCGTGTGAAGGTGAGTCCTCATGAATTCGAGGACAATGACATGACTTTATATTCATGTCATTTGATTTCGATTTTGCTAGAGAGTTAGTGAGGCATGTCAGCGACTCTAGTCATTTAAAGTCTTTTGGACATAGTTTTAGATTCGGCTTTTAGTTTGGAGTTATAGTCCAAAAAGATTATCATTAACTCTTATTCGGTATTCATATATTGAATCGGTTTGGATATTTCCCAACTGTGGTTATCTTATGATTTAGCTTCGCTTTAGTTTATCTTTCATAGATATATTCATTTTGCTTATGATATGCCAACTCGGGGCTCATTTGAGTTACAAGTGATCATAGGTCCGATGTTTACGTCAAGGGTAGCCTCCATGCGACATTATTTTTCATCATTTAAACATGTTTAATTGATATATTATTGAGATAAAGATAATACAATGTTTGCATGAATTATGCATATGTTAAGGGTTATAGATTTATCGGATACTAACTTTAGTGACAAAATTAGCCTATTTAAATATAACTAGTACAATCCGTTTTGGTTTGGTATAATCCATCTATTTATGAGCTCTGTTAATTTCAATCCAATCCATAAAAAGTCACACTACTATTGTAGCCAGATTGACCCATGGGTTATCTGATCAAACTATTTTAAAGAATAATTTTTCTTATTTGATCTGTTATATGTTGGTGTAGTAAAGAAAAAAATATAATTTTAATAGGTACAAAAACTTAATAAAAGAACAAATAAATAAATTGAAAGTTAGTAAGAAATGGGCTGATTGGGCTTGACCCAAATTTTATCTGATAAACTTTAACGAAAAAACTTTTGGGTGAGACAATAAGTCATCTATTTATAACCTCAATTCAAATAAAGTTTTCATAACCGACCCATTTGGTAGATATACCTACATGAGTATTTTTTAGGAGAGTTAGAGTTTAGATCACATAAAATTTAGTTAGAAGAAATTTGATCACATAACCTTCTTTCAATTTGAAATAGATTTAAATCACCATAAATTTATCACTTTTTGATGCCCCGAGCCTACTCCTTAGTCGAGCGAGCACTCGAGAACCATTGTTGGTCCCCAAGGTAACCCTTGACCTGGATGACTACTTAGCGGAAGACTTACTCAAGTAGATAGAAAATTTTAAATGCACAATTAAGATCAAGTCAACTAATGTATGAAAATATTTGATAAAGAATAAGTAATAGTTTTCAGGATCTCAAAACACAAAGGAACATACTTAGAGACTCATCAACTCTAACTATCTATAAAGCCTCTATTACTCAAGATTGATGTCAGACAAGACCCACGACACCTCAAGACAACTGACTAGAAAATAAATGTGAAATCTCGCGAAATATAAGGAGGCTCACCCAAGCTATCTGAAATGCAAAGTGATCTTAAAGAAAAGTCTGTTGATGATCCTGAACCCATGTATCGACATCACAATAAGATGCAAGTCAAATGACATCATTACATTGAATATACGAGTATGCAACATGGATAAATAAAAATAACTAAACTGAATGACCGAAAGAAACTTAATTGAATCAATACATGAACATGAAGTGAAAACCTTTTAACCGTTACCATGAGATATGCAATAAAAACAATATGAAAATAATATACTTTACTCTGTGGGGAGTTTCTCTAATCGACAATCATTACTATGAGCCTACCAATGATACAACGTTTCACCCATGTTGCAAGGGTTATCCTATACTTTGTCGGGGTATAGGATGATATTGTAACTATGGATCCATCTTATTGGACTTCTCAGAGGTAGTGAGGAGTCGCACAAGGAATCAATGCTATCTTATCCTACGCTGGCTACGTAGTTTTATAGGACTTTTGAGCTATAAAAGTCTCTAACCCAATTCAGTGCTCAATACTACTCCCAAAATAATCAATATCAATTATGCTCACTAACCCTTTACAAAGAAATGGACCATTACTTTACTGTACTTTTCACTTTGCTCAATCACCCTTTACAAAGAAAGGGACTATTACTTTTCAGAAACATCAATCATACTCTTTCTTTTCCTCAACTGTCAAATAGTACATATGATATCATTTGATTTTTTTTAAAAAAAAGACTCGTTTCAAAACATGCATTTAAGAGGTATATGATACATTCATGACTGTTAAAGTTCCCTTAAACTCTTTAAATAACCTATATTTAGGTTGTATATCTGAAATCATATTGCGATATGATCATTAATGGTCGAGTAGTCAAACTACATAAATATTGATGGCATATCTAGATTTCATTCTACTTAGCATTGATAGAATACTGGACTGTCATACTAATCATGGATCTTAGTTCTTTTGTCAATGTTAAAATAGTGCCTTTGGAAGCATTTGTGTTCACTTAAATTCTTCTAAAAATATACCTTAAAAATATTCTTGAACTCACTTTAAAATTCCAAAACAATGTATGAGAATAAATTCACAAACGATTTTAATAAAAATCTCTTCAACTAGGGTTCATGTAAAATATAAGCATGAACAACAACTCAAGGATATCAATGCACATAATATTGCAATCTCATAATATAAGAATTTTAGGATTCATAAAAAAGACATAACCCATATTAAGAATTTCACAGCGAGGTAAAACCTTATATTCAACTTGCTACTGACTGAATTGAGATTTGGAGCGTGGCGACGAACTAGTCCAACACTATGAATGACCTTACAAACCTTATAGGCTCCAAATTCTTGAGAAAGGAGAGATCTTTGGATGAAAATATGGCAAGAATTTTTTTCTTGAACCTTAGAGATAAGTTCTTGAGGAGTTTTCTTTAAAATCTATGAATTTCATGAGTAGGAGATATTAATTTGCGTTAAGATGAAGGAATTATGAAGTTCTATGGTAAAATCTTACCTTGGATGATAGATGAACCTTGAGGAAGTTATTTTCTTTAAACCATCTCTTTCTAGGATAAAATTATGAACTAAGGAGGCAAACTACATATTTTGGGGGTTTTTAAAAGACCCAGACACCCGCGTGCCCACATGGAATACGTCACAAGCGTGTAGTCAACTGCACAGGAAGACAGTAGCTATTGCCTCACCGCGTGCCCAAGCATAAATTGTCGCGCTACTAAGATAGTGTCTAGTGAAATGGACATAACTTTTTACTTAAAACTCCAAATGATGCAAACTTTGTTGAGTTAGAAAGAAGAGTCCACATAAAACTTCATATTCTAAGAGATACGATTGTTTAAAATTGACCCAAGGGGAATCTTATATCAAAACTTTATCAGTAAGTAAGTTTTCAACTCAACTTTGTGCTAGGGGATTCTGTGACCTTAATTCATCTTCAATTTTATTCTCATACTAAATAATTGACCTGAACACCTAAGCACAACTTAAAATTCACCTGATATGACCTTATATGCAAATGAACAATCGTATGGATCTTCGCTTAGAGATTTTTTGGGTGTTACAATTTTTTCCCCTTAGGATCATTCGTCCTCTAATGACGGTTAACTTAGCATGAAAAGGAAAATAGTTACTCTTACTATCTTTCTTACTTCTTTACTTGCCTACTAGCATAGGGGAAACTGATTCACAATAAGAGTTTGGAACTGTCCTTAAAACATAAGTCATGAGCCATATGAGTTTTAACATAGTCATGTTTTATCTGAAATTATATGACATGATATAAGGGTATTTGGGCACCAAGTCAAAATGGGACTACTTTAATTTAAATGATACGACTGTTAGCTTTTAATCTTAGAAACCCTTTAAACCATCCCCTTCTTTCGATTACCACACCTCACTAGTTGAAACTCATAACTCCTACAATTGTATATGACTAATCTTACAAGATCTAAGTCTAATTGCATGCTCTTTTTTACCATACTACGTTCAAGCCTAACTCTAAATCTCAAGGTTTTAAACATGAGATGGTTATACAAATCTAAACCACAAGATTCAAGTTCTATACCTCTATAGGGAATTTTATCCCAAGAATACTTCTCTTTATAACTGCATTTAACCAACCTAGAGCACTAATAAAAAAACACATAATGCATTATGCATTCATTCATATTTTATCAACAAAACATTCAAGCCTAGTACTATAACAACTATTTCGACTCTGACTAACCAATCCTTATAATAATTCCTAATTCGTCACCTCTATCGTCTAAAATTTGACACATTCTTTTAAGGAAACCGATTAATTACTCTCGCCAAGCTATTATTATCATAAAACCTCACCTCATTCTTCCTCCACATTTATAACCTTAAATGTAATAAGCACACCATCACTACCACAATATGAAACATCAATCCTCTCCTATCTGTCATCACACAACTACTATCAACAACATCACCCTGATAACTAAAAACGATCACTGATGGAGGTTAGAGTGAAAGATCATAAACATGATTCATTCAAGAAATATAATATAAGAGTATGAATGAAGTAACATTATGTTGCTAGCCATTCAGTGTAAATTATGAATTCATGAGACAGACATACTATGAGACATGAGTGCTTATCTAAATAAGTTTATCTCATGAGGTTGTTATTCATAACTTTATGGAGTAAGTTGAGATCAATGGGCTAAAGCCTTTGCCTGTAATTTTTTGAACTAAGCATAGATGTGAATCTGTTTGGAATGTATGAGCGTACATGATGGACACAACTGTAATGTTAGAAACGTCAATAGGATGTTGTAATGACTGAACTTTGAGGAATAAGCTAGAGTATGAATGGAATGATATAACACTATAACTGATCTAAACACATCATTATCTGTTTCTTAACACTTGACTTGGTTACTAATCTTATGATCTCCCACTAAGGTCTAAAACTAATACTTTAAGGCCATGGATCTATTCCATTTTTTTCTAAACTAGTCTACATTCGATTTAGTCTAATACTTGGGAAAATGCTAATCTCATGTCTATAGAACTCTCCATGTGCAAATACTAAGATTCCTTCAAGGACTTCTTTCTAAACTGCTTTTCTTAACTTCCTTTTGCTCATACTGCTTAATCTAACTTTTAATAGTCCACTTCTCCTTCTTATCCCACTAATACCGTCCCTCCAAGTTCATATCTACCTAATTGGTGAAAACTTTAACTATATTTAAGAGGCTCATCATTGACTATATATGATCTTTTCAACAAAACTCTTAAGGGTAATAAATAATGCTTACATTAGCCTACTCCACATTGATAACTCAAATTTACTATATGGGCATACATAAAAAAATATAAACTTAATTGGAATCTCATCTAACTACATACGATCTCGAGTACACCTCTTAATGCTTAGTATAATCGAATGAATTACCCACACTTTATTTCTCTCATAGAAGGGTATAATACCACATGTGTACCACTCATATATATCTAAATGTAGCATCTTAATTCCTCACCTCCTTCATGTAAAACCTGCTAGATTAGATCTCAAAACTACGATCATCGCCCTCATGTTTCCATCCTTATTTTTTATGATGACACTCACCTGAAATTCAAGCTTAGTGTCTAGTATTAAACATGGACAACAACCATTTCTCATATATTACACTAACTTACAACTAGTATATAGAATCAATAAATCACTAGACTCCTAGAACCTTATGCCAAAATAGTGGATCCTTGCCTTATAGGCTATATAATTAGAGCCTATCAATATATTCTCTTTAATAACCTACATACTATTTACCAATTCATTATACATCATTTTCTAATTGGGTCTATAACCCCATGAATATCATGGGTTCTACCTTCAACAATCATAAGCCTAACTCGGATCTATCACCTCATGAATACTCTATTTTTCTATTCAACACTTATATTTGATGTTCACTATTATAACGACACATCAACATAAACTCATTTATGGTAAATATATACTCTAACTCATCCTAACAAGCAACTACTCCTCTAACTTCTATCATGAAATCCACACAAAATTACTACTCCTTAGCCCACACATAAGGGAAAAACTCCTCATTAATGACTTAGTAGGTAAATGGGTACAACACACATACTCTAATCAATAACTCTCCCCATCTCTTAAGTTACTAAACGTCCAAATGCATACTTCTAACTCTAGGCACTTCTACTACTCTTTGGATCATACTATTGAAAATCACAATATCTTTTAGGTAACAATACCATATATTTAACCACATTAAAACGTAATTCCTTCTTAAAGGGTTTCACCTTAAACAAGGTTTGGAGAACAAAATATAATAGCACATCTCGCTTTGGTTCAAACACATGATTCATATAAATAATGGTGCATTCTTTCAAATCAATACACATATTGCACACGAATAGGCTTCTCTCAAGCCCTTCTACAATCTCTTAACCTTCTACAGAATTTATTTGAGAGTAACTCTTCGATAAGGATCTGGATTTTGCTAGTTGAGCATATTTGAGAAACACACGAGTCTGAATAAGCTTTTTAGGGGACAACTCTATCGCATGATCTAGAGTATTAAAGAAGGGGAAATTTATTTAAATGTATATAGTATCTCATTTATAGAAGTGGGGCCCTTACAACCATAAATAAGATCCCATTGACACTGCTTCATAGACACCCTAGGACACTTGAACTCTGTGCTCTGATACCATGTTTTTCACTCCCCAGGCCGACACCCTAGATAGGGCAGGCACTCGAGAACCATTGTTGGTCCCTAAGCGAGCCCTAGGCCTAGTTTACTACTTAGTGAAGGACTTACTCAAGCACATAGGAAGCTTTAAATGCACAATTAAAATGAGCACAATGAAATTTCTAAAAATATTTAATAAAGTATAAGTAATAGTTTTTAAGATCTCAAAATAAAAAAAGGAGCATACTGATCGCCTCATCAAATCGAACTATCTATGAACAATCTTATACTCAAGATGGATGTTGGTATAATACCCATGACACCTCAGTACGAATGACTAGAAAATAATTATGAAGTCCCCCGAAATGCAAGGACATTCACCCAAGCTATCTGAAGAGAAAAATGATCTCAACAAAAAGCCTTCTGATGATTCTGAACACCTATATCTGCAACACAATAAGATGCAATATGACTGAATAAACAAATAACTGCACTATATGATTGAAAGCTACTCAATTGGATCAATACATGAATGTGAAGTGAAAACCATTTAAGCTTTACCATGAGATATGCAATAAAAATAGTGTGAAAATAATATACTTTACTTTGTTAGGAGCTTAACAACGGACAACCATTACTATGAGCCCAATGAAAGAAGGTTTCGCTCACGTTGAAAGGGCTATCCTATACTTTGTCCGGGTATATGGTGATACTATAACTATGGATCTATCTAATAATCCTTTTCTAAGGCAGTGAAGAGTCGCATGAAGAATCAATGATATCCTATCTATGGCTAATTTATGTTGTTCATTTGGAATTTAGAGTTATAATAGACTTTTACCTAATTTTGTAGTCGATACTACTCCAAAAATAATCAATATCAGTGTAACACCCTGAATTTGAGATAGAGGGCATATCATGTTAGATCTCCAAGATTTCCACTTCCCATGGATGAACCACGGCTCGTGTGTGAGTCCATGCCCCATAGGGGGCCCCATAGATGGGCACCAAGAACACTGCCTAATGTAGTAACCACGCCAGGACCCACACCCCGTCTATGGGTCCACGGCCGTGGTTAGGGGTATCGTGGGTGGCAAGAAGAGTCTCTAAATTGAAACCATACTTGACCAGGATCGACTGTAGGTCCATCCACGACTCATCAATGTGGTCTCGTGGTTTGTCGCTGGATAGTTATTTTAGAGGCACAATGGGACTTTTTGGTTTTAATTAAAATTAACTAGTGTAATTTTACCCTAGCCTAGACCAACTATATAATTACTTTATACCCCTGCACTAAGTCATTCTCTCAACTCACCAAAAGAATTGGGGTCCTCTCCCAAATAATTCTCTCTCTAGAAAGTTGAAGAAGAAGAGGGTCAAGCTAGGTCAAGTCAAGTCTCCATTATTCCAAACTTTGTGGACTTTGTAATCATGGTATGATGGATTTTCATCCATGGGATCCTTTCTCCCATGGAGTCCCTTAGATTCCCCAATTGTGAAGAAAAATTCCCCAATTCTAATTAGGGCTTCTTCCAATGTTTTGGGTTATGATAAATGTTGATCCAATTTAGAGGATTGTGATTGTTTATTGTTGAATTGATAGAATTGCATGTTTTTAGTATGAAATTACATGTACCCATGCCTAACCCATGTCTAGAATGATGAAATTGAAATAAATAAGTTTTATGCCATGAAAGGGAAATTGAGGATTTAGATGTACTCTTCTAGGATTCATGAGACACTTTATATATTGCTTGAGATTGAAGAATATATACGTGAATTTCTTAAGAGTAAATCATATACACATGAATTGATTGAGATCAAGTATATATGAGAATTATGACTTGTAGGCTTTGAAATTAGGATTGTCTTGAGACTAAGGAATGTATGAGGAATGATGATAGTTAGGGCTTTTAGAGTAAATCTACATGATGAACTATGACTATTACGGCGTTGAGAGTAAAGCTTTATTATGAATTTTGATTTGTAGATAGAATTTTTATGGAAGGGTTACCCACATGATGCACTCTATGAATGTTTGAATGCATGAATGTGAAAGGTTTTCTCACATTGAACTATTCTAGGTTGATAGTACTACTCACCTAAAATGAATCTAGACTAAAAGATTATGAAATTGATGAGGCTTGAGGTGATTTTCCATGACCTCTACATGAGAAGGATAAGAGGGGATGTCCCATATTCCTAAGTTAGAAAAACATGAGGTGATTTCCCATGTTATATGATGATGAATATGAGGGAACTACTTTTATTCCATGATTTCAACATAGCAAGGCAAGAGGTCACTATCCATTAGTCTTTATAGGAAGGACATGGAGGCAAATACCCATGATCCCTTGATGAAATATGTGGAGGCGAATACCCATGATCCCTTAATAAAATATGTGGAGGCAAATACCCGCATCTTATGTATGAAATTATGTGGAAACAAATAATCGTGTCATATAATGTGGGCATGGAGGTGAATACCTATGACCATAGATGTAAGGCAAGAGGCGACTACCCATTTGCCTTTATGTAAGGCAAGAGGCGACTACCTATTAGCCTTTATAGAAAGGCAAGGTGGTGATTTCCCCATGTCTATAAAAGATAAGCTAAAGATGAGAATGATAAATGATGAGCTTTGATGATGGCCTAAGGTTGCCTACTATGATAAGTAAGGCTAGTGGAGGATTACACATGTCTTGGCTAAGTATGCTTGAGCTTACTTCAAGGAAGGTTGTAAGTATATTTTAAGTTGAGGATTTTATGTGATGATAGATTATCTTTGATTTTTGCTTGAATTGCCTTCCTTGATATGTATGACTAGAGGTGGAGGACCCAAGTCAAAACTTATGCTAAGTTGAAGTTACTTCAAGAAGTGTTCCTCTTATGTTATGATGATCTATTATGTGCGTTGAATATGCTAATGACCTATGTTTCCTAACTCGTATGTTTATGGTTTATGTCTTATGTTGACTAACACCTATGTTAATGTTTATGCTAGCTATCATATTTAGTACATTCTTGTACTAGCACATACTCTTGTGTACATTTCTTATCAAAATGTAGGGTCCGTTGATCTTGATTCACACACTTGTGGCTAGGTTCTTAGTTGATCAAGTAAGTGAAGATTTGGCGAGTCCTTAAAGCATTCGATGATTGGATCACCCCTTTCTCTTTTATGTCTTTCTTTTCATGTTGGCCTATTGTATGGGTTGCATCCCAAGTTTTTATTTCTTATGTTAGATGGTTTGAGACAATGATGTTAGACTTTTGCTCAATTTATTAAAGACTTTGATTGTTGAAAATGTTTTAAATTTCTACACCTTTTCTATTACTTTATGTTATGATATGCTAAGTGGCTTGTATGAGTCTTCTCGTGATCCTATACACCTTATTACATCTAGGGGGTACCTGTGGGTCATTACAAACTTGGTAATCAGATCATAAGGTTTAGAATGGTTCTAGGATGTCTCAAGCCACGTCTAGTAGAGTTTTGTTCATAAGTGTAAAGCATGCCACATTTATGAATGAGAGACTATTAGATGCTTAGGAAATTTCACTTCTTCATTTCTCTAAGTTGTGCCATGGAGTTTAACTCTATTAATCTTTCTCCTAATCGTTGGCCGATGGTTTTCAAGATATGACTACTAAAAGGGCTGCTAGAAGGATAGAAGGAGACAATGTTGATCAAGAGGTTCCTTCTCAAGTTCCTCTTCAAGCTCATCCTCAAGCTCTAATTTACCCATTGAATGAGAATGTAACAAATATGAAGTTTAGGTCGGCTTTCTAAGTGTTGGCTCAAGCTGTGACTACATAAGACAATAGAGAGGTGGTAGCCCCCGTGAACCCAAATGTGGGTACGACAGCATCAAGAGTGAATGATTTTACAAGGATGAATCCTCCAAAATTTAATGGCTCCAAAGTTGAGAAAGACCCTCAAGAGTTTATCGACGAGGTCTACAACGTACTTGCTATTATGGGAGTGATTCTGGCAGAGAAGGCGGAATTGGCCCCTTACCAACTCAAAGGGGTTGCTCAGATTTGGTACAATCAGTGGAAACAGTCAAGGCTGGTGGAAGCGGGTCCCATAGAATAGGAGAGGTTCGAAAGTACTTTTCTTGATAGATTTTTTCCTCTAGAGATGAGAGAGGCCAAGGTGCTTGAGTTCATTAATCTTTGGCAAGGTAAATTGAGTGTTAAGGAATATGATTTGAGGTTCATTCAATTGTCAAAGTATGCTTCCTTTATTATGGCAGACCCTAGGGCTAAGATGAGTAACTTTATTTCGGGAGGGTCTGACTTGCTTGTAAATGAATGTCGCACGGTTATGGTTGTCCATGAGATGCAAATTTCTCATCTTATGGTTCATGCCCAATAGATCGAAGAGGGGAAACTTAAGAAGAGGTCTAGGAGACTTAAGAGGGAAAGAATAGATGTTGGTAACTTCTCACATCCAAGATCCAATGGACAAGGTTATTCTATATTGCGACAATGGTTTTCTGGACAAGGTTCCTCCAATTCTCCTAAGTTCAACCCAATAAGGGTGTCTAACCCTAAGTCGCAAGGAGATGGTAATGGGCCTTTCTTGCCATTTAATTTATTCCAACTTCCAACTCATTTAATTTATTTTTTTAAGGGTGTTTTAGTCCTAAAAACCCTTAGGAGGTTATCTAAATTACCCTAAACGTGTAGAAAAATAAGTTCAGAGAATCAAACCATCTCATTCACTCCTAAATGTCTACACTCAAGAAACTTCAAGAAACACTAAGGCTAGGGTTCATCTTCCAAGATTATCCTTCAAGTTTCTTCAAGAACATGGTTCTTCCAGGTATGTAAGGTTTCATAGTGTTGGGTTTGTTCTCCCTCCCACCAATCATGTTAATTTTTTCCATATATTCATTCTTAAAGTTTATTAATTGAAATTCTTGATGATATTTTTGAGGTTTTAGCTTCACTCTTTAATAATGGAGTGTTGTTGAGTTCTTCAGGTAAGGGATCTTGTGAATAAGTGTTATTCTTGATGAACTTTGGTTAGGTTTCATTGAAAACATTTCGATTTTATGAAATTCGTGAAATTGGGCAATGAATTGCATTGGGTATTAATTGAGTTGGGTTTTGGAGAGCCAGAAAAGATCGGGAAAATATTTGCACCTAGGTTCGTATTATGGAGGCCCTTAATATTTTCAGTACCTTGTCAAGCACCCCCTTTCACATCACAGAGATGATATATAGTCCTCTGTCGTAAACATTATTTCGCGACCAAAATAAAATCCTTCTCCGTGTCTCGCCAATTCTTTCCAATTCGTGTCATCACTCTCTTCTTAGTACTAACGATCTATGCTTTCGTTTATCATTGAGAGATCCTATATCTAAATCATAGCTCTTTAATTCATATTTCAAATTAAAGTAAAGTTAAGAAGAAAGCCCAAGAGGTCCTTTTGACTCATTTTGAAGAGTCTTTTGTCATCAACCAATGTTTTTAGCTAAGTCTTAAGGAAGTAAGTATGAGAATGAGAAGATTTGTATTCATGAGTCTACATTTTTATTAAGATCGTTGAGTTGGGTGGTTTGTGCCCATAATTCCACATGAACTCTATGAATTGAGTATTCTTTAGAGGAGTAGTATCATTGAGTTCTGAGTTCCGAGTGCTGGAGTCCTTGTGTTCTTGATTTCTTGAATTCGGAGTACTAAGTTTCCATAGTGCTATTGAGATCCCTGAGTTGAATCGTTCATGTCCATAATTTCTCATGAACCCTATCAATTGAGTTATAAATTTTTAGGAGCTTTTTAAAAGCCAATATTTTAGGTTTAAAGTTTTGAGGAAATAAAGAAGAGTATGACAAAGAGTATAAGGGAACTATGTATTTCCCAATTGTTTCATTTTTACATGAAGAAAGAGAATATTATTTTGAGAAGAAAGAAAGTATGATTTCTGAATGAGTTATGAGTTCAAAAAGACATTTGAAGAGTAGTTAACTCTTTCAATAGGATAGTTTGAGAAACTATCTCAAACCATAGGAAGAGTTATGCTTTAAATATATGAGCATGAGGTATATATTTTTGGGAGTAGTATTGAGCACCAATATGTGGATGAGTTCAGACAACTCACATTCCTCATAAACTATGTATACCAACATCAGTACATGATCATACTTTTTAGATGAACCCTAAGTGCCTTCAGGCAGAGCTTAGTGGATCCACTTAGTTTAGGATGTTCTATACTCCAACAAGGTATATGATAGGTTTGGCAGCGTGGGCGAGACGTTGTATCATGACGTAGCTCATAGTGATGGTTGTCGGTTAGAGAATCTCTGAAATAGTGGGCGAGACGTTATACATTTTGAGTTCTTATCTACTTTTACAAACTTTATATATTGCATCTTATTATCATTGCTTTCATGTTCAGTTGAGTATTCTTTAGTTGAGTTAAGTATTATTTAGTTGAGTTGAGTACTTTTAAGTTTAGTTGAGTATTCTTAAGTTAATACAAGGTAAGTATGTCTTCCTTTTTATTAGTTCAAGCGTATATTTATGTTTCAGAGTTCCCCTTACATGCTCGTACATTCAATGTACTGACGCCATTTGGCCTGCATCGTTTTATGATATAGATACAGTTGCTCAGGATCATCAATAGGCGTTTTGTTTTGGACATATGACATTCTGGTTAGATTTGGTGAGCCTTCTTATATTCTAGAGGACTTTACCTTTACCTTATAGTTAATATCTTTGAGATGTGGTGGGTCTTGTCCCGATATCCTTCTGTAATAGTAGAGGTTTCATAGATAGACATAGTTGATGGGATTTTTTAGTATTTACTTTCTTTTAAGTTGTTTTATAGACAATGAGGATATCTAATGAGTATTGTTTAGACATCTTTTTAAAGTTGAGTATCTGAGTTAATGCATTTAATTCAGTTTTAAGCTTATGTATGCTTGAGTTAGTCTTCTGCTTGTAGTCAGGCAAGATGAGGGTTTGCTTGGTGATCAGTAATGGTTCTCGAATGTTGCTGATGTCTAGGGTGTGGACTCGGGTTGTGACAAATAACCCTTTTATCCATCTTTGTTCGTAAATTGTTAGGTACAAATGCATAGCATACACATCCAAAAACATGAAAATAGCTAATAGAAGGTCTCATAGTCCATAACTTTCAAAAGGTTAAAAGAACTTAACCTTTGTTGATGAAGTCTATTGTTTACAAAAGCTACAGTTTTCATAGCTTCCGCCCAAAATTGTCCCCGAGTATTTTTCGCGTTAAGCAGGTTGCGACAAATTTCTACTAGGTGTTTATTCTTCCCTTCTATTACACCATTTTGTTGTGGCGTATTTGGACATGCGAACTGAAAAGGTTTTTTAATACTTTTGAAGGAATTAAGATAAATCATATGAGGTGTATTCGGTGCTATTGTCAGTTCGTTGGCAAAGCATTTTCTTGCCAACTTCTGCTTCAGCAACCTTTATGAATTCTTTAAATTTTTAAAATGTATCTGACTTTTCTTTCAAAAAATAAATCCATTCATACCTGGAAAAATTATCAATGAAAGTTAACATATTTTTCATACCACCAATTGAGAGTTGCTTGATAGATTCGATACATCAGAGTGAATTAACTCTAATGGTTCCATGGCTTTATATTTTGACTCTTGATACAACAATTGAGGTGCCTTACCATACTGCCAGCCCGCACATATTAGATCAATCCTTACTAGAAGTTTTGGAAGACCCTTCAACATTGTCTTTTCCATCATGACACTAAGTTTAGAGTAGCTAACGTGACTTGATGTTTGCATAATCAAGACACAACTTCCAATGCAAGTATATATGATCATATAATAGTAAAGTAATCCAACCAAGGGTTGGGGTCGAGTCCCAAGGGAGCGGTTCTTGAAAATTAGTCGTTAAGCGCAAAAGTGCTAAAGCTAACTGTAGCTAAAGACTGTCAAATGAAGACATGACAAATAAAAGGGTTTGACACGAGTGTCAATTATCAATAGGGGGTTTGTAAACAAGTAAAGGTCAAAATAAAAAAAAAATAAAGAGAGATACGAATATGGAGACGGGATTCTTAGGATGTGGTAGGCATACGGGCTAAACTAGACTATTGGGAACATGCTTTTGATAGTAAATTCGTTGAACATTTCTGACTAGGCCAGAATATAGTGGGAGTAAATTCTCTCTCTCAAAACTTACCCTGAATCAACTTGGTCTCTCTCGAGCACCGAGTTGCCGCTTTAAGCACAGCCTCCGCCTTAGACCACTCACTCTCTTGAACTGAGTGTGTGGGAGAAGGACTAGGTTCACTCTCATGAGTTGAACCTTATGTTGACCCGATCCCATCGGCCATCAATTTAGTAGTTTTAGTTTTACGACCTCTCTCTCTCGCAAGCCGAAAACACAAAGGTGAAATCATATTTGCAACTACAATTTCATTAAGTTCCACCACAACTACTAAACCAAATCACATCTAAACAACAAATAAACCATCAACAAGCAAGACCCAATAGATAATCTAACCCATATTCACAAAATCACACCCCAAGAATTGGGGTTTTAGCTAGACATGTAAAAGAGATAAAAAATTATACCAATCTCAGTTTCCATCGATGGGTATGCAAGATTAAGTCTTAAAACAAGTCAATAGTAAAGAATCCACAAGACCCACGTCCAAAATCTTGGAGTGGAAACCCTTTGAATCTTCAAGTTCTTCAAAACCCTCTCTAAACATAGAGAGAATATTGTCCCTCAAAATTGTATTCTAAACTTAATACAACTAAAAATAAAAACTGAACTAGTATTTATATTTGTCATAAAATGTGCTGCAAAATAGCTATTCTGCGCAGTTAGTCCGGATCGCCGATACACTTGGTGATGCGCCCTTTGGTCTGCTTCATCGCCTTTCAGCTATTGCCTTCAGCATCTTCGCATCCTGGATCATTGGGCGGTATAGTACTATTTCACAGAACTACTCAGCGACACGTCAACTGCTCCATCTCACTGCGAATTTGATCTTTTCCTTCAGGACTCAACACACTGGAACAAAAAGCGAGGATAAGACCTTTTGGTGACTTGCCAAACGGGTTCGGCGATTCTCAAATCTTTATTTCTTCGTTCTTTCAGCTGCCTTTGTTCCTTTTTGCTAAGTAGTGTCCATGCTTTCCCTCAAACTCCAAATACCTGAAACTTAAGGGTTTTCAATAGATATTGAGACAAAATATGCATTTGAGGACACTAATTATATCAAAACATAGCCCTACATAAGTCCAATTTTTCGAATCATCAACACCCCAACTTAAACTTTTCCTTGTCCTCAAGCAAACTCAAGTTCAAACGTTCAAAAAGGGTGTCTCAAATAGTGCTACACAAGACTCAATCATGAATGCACACAACAAGACTCAATTTACTTATGCAAAGATCAAATGTGCACTCAAAGATTCAAGTTGTGACTCACCAATATCAAAGAATCTCATGCTCACAATACTTGCTTCAAATGCAAGTTTAAGCTCAACCAAAGTGTTCAAATGCCCTCACATAAGGAATGATTCCATATTCACACACAGTGATTTGCAATTTAAAGCTTCAGAATCAAATGCAACGCTCAAACTCACAAAGATGAACACGATGCATACTTTCACCCATAGATTTGCTCGTATTTTCCAATCAACATTTGCTTCGGCTCACTCAAGATCAAAAAGGTCTTTTCAAGGCTTGTAATGGGGCTGAGTGCAAAGGTATAGTCATTTTGGCTCAGTGACTTTTATCCTCATGAAATGTGGTACTCACAACACTTTCTTTCCTTTTCCTTCATCATTTTTGCTAATGCTCATAAGTCATCCCATTATTCACTTCCCATGGATTTTTTATTTTATTTTTAATTTTTTTTGGAAACCCCATTTTCTTTATATTTTCACACTTTATTCCTCAACTTCTTCATTCTTTTTCTTTTTCTTTCTTTCTTTGCTCTCTCTATTTTTTTGTATGGAGGGTTCCATTTTTCTCAATAGCATGGGTAGGAGGGACTTTCTTGCACTTCTTGATTTACCCTTTCTTTTCACCACACCCCCAACTCAGGCTTTTGGCCTAAGTTGGCTATTCAACTAACTACAATTTCATGAGGATTATGGGTAATGGATAAAGAAAGGTTATATTTGCATCAAGTTTCTTCCAAAGAAAAGGAAGGTTCAAGGGGTGTTAAAAAGAGGTTCACACAAGCTCACAAAGTAGGCCACAAAGAGGTATATGTCAAATTGGCTCAAACTCTTTAAAGTTGCCTAAGAGCATATCAAGATATAGCGTTACTCAGTCGGCCGGACCAACAGGGAAAATTCTAGGATCTACCATGCATGTTTTAAAGTAAGCTCATCCCACTAGGCATTGACATTACAGTCATCCAAGACTCCACACTTTCGCTAGTGTGCAATGATCATCACAAGAGACTCAATTTGATACTAGGCTAGCCATTACGAGATGCAAAGAGTTCACATATTGTCTATGCAAATTCATTTGGCCTCATCGTAGTCACACATTCATGTTTGTTCAAGTAAGAGCAGTATTCAAGTCATCGGTATTGATCGGAACTGAGACTCAAATTTTGCAAAAGAACAACCACATTCAATCACACAAGGGGTGGCAAAATTTTTTCGAAAGGGTCAAAATCATTTGCAATTTTAAATACGAAGCCACAAGCTCAAACATCCACAAAAAAAGTAGTGTAATAACATAGTAATAGCTCACAACCTAAAATATATAATCAAAATAAATATACACAAAGGTGGGCCTCACTCCACCACAAACAAAAATCAATTGTCATCAAATGCGATTGAAAGTATCTAAATGTAAAAGTAGGTAAGACAGAAAGGGAGGTAAAGAAAGGTCCTGTCTATGTAGTCGCTCCATCTGTCGGGGCCTTAGTGCCTGGTGTAATGCTCTGAATATGGACATCAGTGCCCGGAGAAACCTTAGAAGGAATAGCAGTACCAGATCCATTAGGAGCCATTGTGGATGTCTCAGTTGGCGATGTCTGGGTCACCGACTACAGGACCTTCAGTCAAAGTGAGGGTCCAAACAACGGTCTTCATCGGGAATGCCGAACAGGTTGGCGAGTCACCATGTTGCTCCAGGACTCAATGAGTTTTACAGACTCCATGTTAGACTTGTGTTGAGTCAAACAATGTGTCAAATCGGGCACGCTGACCTCTTCAGTGATGTGTCGACTAACTAGTTTACTCGCCAATCTGTATTTTCCAAACACTTCCAGCATTTAAACCTGCACCACTAACACACCATTATTTATAAAAGTAAACTAAAGCATTTAAAGCATTTTGGGTTGCCTCCCAAACAACGCCTTAGTTAACGTCATGGCAGGACGCATGTTCTCATTCACGTTCTATTTTTGGGGTTGACCATAGTACCACTAGGTGACCCCTCTTGCTTAGTTGGGTAGAGATGAGGCAATTCATAAGTCACAAGGTTCTCTAGCAGCTGAATAGATCTGGAGTGAGAGCCAACCATATGATTTAACACTTTAATGCCCTCCTTCATCTCTTCCAGGACTCTATCTTGCTCAGTGACCTTTTGGAGAATGAGTAATAGAGTATCCTCGAAATGTCTACTTTCATTGTCCATAGAGTTTTTTCGCTCATGAGGAGGTATGTACCTCCCTTGGCTTATGCACCGGACTTCCACCTCTGATATTTTGGTGGCCAAATTGTTCAGCTGAGTCACCAGTGCGGCCAACATGAGGTCCACTTTGCCACAATCTACATCATCCATTTTCAATTTAACTGCTTATAACGTCAACACTAAGAAAACAAAACTACAAATAAAGTTAGTAAACTACACCTATTAATAACACAGTTCGTCTTAACCAAGAATTTTCATGTAACACCACTCCCCGGCAGCGGCACCATTTTGATGTTTGCATAATCAAGGCACAACTTCCAATGCAAGTGTCTATGATCATACAATAGTAAAGTAACCCAAAAAGGGTTGGGGTCAAGTACCAAAGGAGCGGTTCCTAAAAATTAGTTGTTAAGCACGGAAGTGCTAAAGCTAACCATAGCTAAAGACTTTCTTGAATGAAGACATGACAAATTAAAGGGTTTGACATAAAGTGTCAATTATCAATGGGGGGTTAGTCAACAAGTAAAGAGCAAAATCAACCAAAATAAAGAGAGATACAAATATGGAGACGGGATTCTTGGTATGTGATAGGAATACAGGCTAAACTAGATTGTTGGGTACAAGCATTTGATAGTAAATTTGTTGAATATTTGTGACTAGGCTAGACTATAGTGGGGGTAAATTCCATCTCGAGCAACTTACGTCGAATCAACCCGGTTTCTCTCGAACACCGGGTTGTCACTTTAAGCACAACCTCTACCTTAGCCCACTCACTCTCTCAAGCTAGGTGTGTGGGAGAAGGACTAGGCTTCACTCTCTCGAGCTGAACCTCATGTCGACCCAATCCCACCGGCCATCAATTTAGTAGTCTTAGTTTTACGACCTCTCTCTCGAGCAAGCCGAAAACACAAAGGTGAAATCATATTTGCAACTACAATTTCATTAAGTTCCATCACAACTACTAAACGTAATCACATCTAAACAATAAATAAACCATCAACAAGCAAGACTCAAAAGATAATCTAACCCATATTCACAAAATCACACCCCAAGAATTGGGGTTTTAGCTAGACATGTAAAGGAGATAAAAAATTCTTCCAATCTCAGTTTCCACCAATGGGTATGCAAGATTAAGTCTTGAAACAAGTCAAGAGTAAAGAATCCACAAGACCTAAGTCCAAAATCTTGGAGTGGAAACCCTTTGAATCTTCAAGTTCTTCAAAACTCTCTCCAAACTTAGAGAGAATATTGTCTCTCAAAATTGTATTCTAAACTTAATACAACTGAAAATGACTACTAAGAATAAAAATTGAACTAGTATTTATAGTTTTTATAAAATGTCTTGCGAAGGAACCATTCGGCAGAGTTAATCGGGATCGCCGATACACTCGGTGATCTGCCTTTCGGTCTACTTCATTGCCTTTTAGCTCTTGCTTTCAGCATATTCGCATCCTGGATCATTGGGTGGTATAGTAATACTTTGCGAAACTTCTCGGCGACACGCCGACTGCTCCATTTTATCGCCGATTTGATCATTTCCTTTAAGGCTCAGCACACTCGAACAAAAGGCAAGGATAAGACCATTTGGTGACTCGCCAAAAGGGTTAGGCAATTCTCAGATCTTCATTTCTTCATTCTTTGAGTTGCCTTTATTCCTTTCTGCTAAGTAGTGTCTATACTTTCCCTCAAAATCCAAATACCTGAAACTTAAGGGTTTTCATCATATATTGAGACAAAATATGCATTTTAGGACACTAATTGTATCAAAACATAGCCCAAATGAGTCCAATTTGTGGACTCATCATAACTCAACAACATATGCCATAAGTCTACAATTTCATATTTCATTGTCCTATCTATATATGTGGTTTCTGCCAACATTACATAGATGAATTCAATTTTTGTCTCTTCATTACTGGCTCTTCTTTAATCTCAATATCATGATATATCATTACATCTTACAGACCAAATTGAATAAAATTACCCATAGATGTTAATTGTGCTAATGAAAGAATAGTTTTGTTCATACCTAGGACATGATAAGCATTTTGAAGCAACATTAGATCATCACTACTATTTGGAGACACTATAGCCTTACCGATATGAGCCTCATGACTTCTGTTGTACTTGGTTAGATTTCACATCTTCTCTTTGTTACCATTCATACGGTTTGAGCATACTGAGTCGATAATTGAGTCATTCTCATAGTCAGTTTGCTTAGAGGTTTTTATTGTAAGAGCTAACTCCTCTTGTTCTACCACAAAGAAATCTTCAGAATCCAAATTAGCTTTACTCTTTTACTTTCGACTGAAAGTGGTAGTAGTGTTGCTCTTAACAGCTCTGTTTTAAACAAGCAAATCATGGCTTTATGGCCCTTCTTTCTGCAGTGATGACTCTTCCTTCAAAGCTCTTATTCTTTCCCCAATAGTTCTTTGAAGCTCCCCATAGACTATAATTTCCCTCTCCTTGATGATTTTGTTTTGCCTTATCATCATTTCTTTTTGACTTACCTACATTGTACTACTTGGAGTTCTCTTTGATTTTGTTGATATAGAGTGCTTCTTCTTCACATTTTTGTGAAACTCCACCTAATTGCTTAGCCATGGCTTCTTGGCGAGCAAGCACATTCTCAAACTCACCAATTGATGGTTGAATTTGCCATCCATGCATTGAATTAACAAAGTTTCTATACTTAGATTTCAAATCATAAATGATTATTCTTTTCATTATGGTTTCCCCAATTAGAGTTGTTGGTTCCAATTCTGAAATTTCATGACATATCGATTTCACTTTGTGAAAGTATTTTGCAATGCTCATATCATTTGAGCTATTGATAATAACTCACATTATAAAAGTTGTAGTCGTTTGTTGTTCTTCTTTGAAAAGAGTTCAACCAGTGTGTCCCAAGCTTCCTTTGGTGTTCCAGAATCTCGTATATGTTCCAACATTTCTTCTTCGATGGTGGTCTTGAGGGAAAATAATGTTTTTCCTACTTTAGTCTCCCATTTTTTCAATGCGCCATTAAGTTCTTTTTCCCCTGATTTGACTTCACTTCCATTAACAACCTCCCAAAGATCTTTACCTTCCAATTAGGAAGTCGTACATGTCATCCATGTTTTGTAATTCTAATAGTTGAGTTTCTTAACTCCACCTATGGCTTGTAAATCATTCATCGCAACTTAACAAAATAGCTAGTATATATGTTATGTGTGCTTTCTCTTTCTCTCCTTCAAAAGTAGCAGTGATACCAAATGAAGAACACAACAGGATTGAGAAGCCAACAATTGAAAAAGGAAATAATAGTAAAATAGAAGAGAAACAAGATTTGTTTGCAGAGTGAGTTATTGGATATGTTATTCAATAGGCTTTGAAGCCTTATATCGGTTTACATATTATGGAATCATATCCTCACAAAACCATTAATGTAATTCCACTGAACCAATTCACCTAAATATTAGGAACACTTTTCTGCAATAGTATAAAATAGGAAAAACGATCACGAAATAAAAGAAAACAAATTCCAACTGAAAGCTAAAATATAGACATAGTATAGACTTAGTCAAAATAAAAGATAGTGGCTAATGTTGTACCACTTTAACTGATTTTGTATGTACATGACTTGTCTAGATTAATTATTGATATATTATTTATTTTTAATTCCTCTATAATGTATGGTCATGTTAGATGCATTTTTTTTGTCATAAATTAACAACTTAGAGTATGTTATATCAATTTATTTTCTACTACTCAGAATTATCAGGCACAATTAAGCATAAATATTGAATCTTTACCTATGTTGCGTTTAATAGGGTTGATCTAGATTGATATTTATTTTTCTGGTAATTCTTTGTTAAGGTAAAGATTCCAACATAGCAGCAGAACCACTATTTTTTTGGGTGTATTATATCAAATGATTTTTTTGATTTTGAATGAACTATTAAAAGTTTTTTCTATTATCCTAAAATAAGCATTGGTTTAAGGTGGATGAGAGTATAACATCACTTCATATTAATATATTGGAAAAATAAATTTTACTACCAAATTTAAGCTAAGGTTCTATGTGTCGTAGTCAATCATAAGTTTCATAAAGTTGTCAGGGTAATATAAGTTATGATAGAGGTGTTGACAGAGCTAGTTGTAATAAGCCATAGATGCCAATTGATGAGGCATTCTCTTGTTTGAACCAGGTTAAGGAAAAGTTTCCAAATCAAAGGGAGAAGTATATCACTTTCCTTGTTATGATGGACTTTAAGAGAAAAAGGTTTGCTACTACAATTTGTCTATAGTCAATCGTCATTAATTTCTATTCTAATTTGATGATTCCCGTGGGACTATGTCTTTGATATTTCTCCAAGAATTTATACCGTTGGTGTCATAGAAAAAGCGAAAGAATTATTTAAAGGGCATCCTAGTTTTCTCCTTCGTTTAATTCATTTTTTACCCAAGGGCTATGAAATAATCATGGATGACGAAGATATAAAATTATATTTCTTGGAACATTTATGTTACTGTATCATTTAATAAATATAACTTCTACCTTTTTATTCATTTAAAAACTTTACTCCTAACTTTTTGCCTCTTAACTTTTTGCAGGAAGTGATAGAAAATTATCGTGAGCTCATAAATATTTTTCCATGTTTAAAAAGGGGTGCAAAAACTCCGAAGAGGTATAAGATAAGGTGACAAATATTTATAATTTGAGTACATAGATATTATAGACAACTCCTTGTGTTCATATTTATATGTACTATTTCTTTTATGTGTAGGTTGTCGTACTTCTCAAAGACAATCCAGATTTGCTAGAAAAGTTCAAAAACTTCTTATTGGACGATTCAGTTACTGCTAATCAGTTGTCTTAGTTAAAGTTTAAATGACACTAAAATATAGATGAAGTGAAATATAACACTTTTATCATGCTCCTTGTGTCAAATATACATCACTATGTGGATTTAATGTAAATCATATTTCCAATAGTTCTATTGAAAACTCATATTGTTCATCCTTTGTTTCATCTAGCCCTACATTGTGAACTTGATACTCAACTTTGATCATATGTGAGGTATATTATGTTTTGCTATATGGTAACATTTTTAATTACTATATCATTAGACATAAAGATAATATAATGTTTATATTAATTATGCATATATTAAAAGTTATAGGTTTATCAGATTCCCTAATTATATTGTCAAAATTAGTGTATTTAAATTTAACTAGTACAATATGTCTCCGTTTGGTATAATCCATCTATTTTTTTAGCTCCGTCCATTTCAATCGAAGCTGTAAAAAGTTACAGTAATATCTTAGCCAGATTGACCCATGGGTTATCAAATTAATTTTTTTAAAAGAATATTTTTTCTTATTTGATATGTTATATGTTGGTTTAATAAAGAAAAATATATAATTTTAATAGGTTCCAAAAGTTTATAAAAGAACAAATAAAACAACTGAAACTTAGTAAGAAGTGTGCGGATTGGGTCATGAGCCACATTTTATCCCAATAAATTTTAATCTAAATAACTTTTGAGTTAGTAAGTAATTTATCTATTGTCACTCCTTGAGTCAACACCCTGGACGTGGCCGACACTCGAGAACCATTTATTATCCCCAAGGGAACCCTTGGCCTGGCTCAATACTCAGCCGAAGACTTACTAATCCATATATGAATTCAATTTGAAAAGATTAACTCAAATGTCTCAAGATAAATAATGTTGAATATTTAAAGTATTCAACTAGCCATAAAAGGCAACTCAAGTCTTAAGCATTAGCAATGAAAATGGAAAAAACTCCTTAAAACACTATTGTCTATGAAGCCTCTAATTACTATGATAGACGTTGGAACAAGAACCATGACGTCTTTACAAGAATGAAAATAAAAGTTGAACCCTCTGTTAGCAAGAAGGCTCACCGAAGCTTACTGGGTTGCTTGTGGTATCAAACGAAACGCCTGTTGATGACCCTGAATACTTGTATCAACATCATAAAAAGATGTAGGCTAAATGGTGTCATTACATTAAATGCACGAGCATGAGGGGAACTCTAAAGAATAAATATAGGATTGAACATATAAAAGAGAAACATACTCACCTCGTCTCAACTCACATCAACTCAAGAATACTCAATTAAACTCAATAAGAAAGAATCAATGAAGATGAAATTTATATAAATTTTGTAAAATAGTAGATAATAATTCAATGTATATAAAAATATTCAATAATAAACTCTTTATACTTATTTAGGAGATTCTCTAACCGATAACCATGACTATGAGCTATGTGATGATACAACTCTGATACCTCGCCAGAGTATAGGACATCCTCAACTAAGTGGATCCACTAAGCTATTGTTAAAAGCAATAACGAATCATCTAAAAGTATGACCTCTTACCCATGTTGGCATACATGATTTATGAAGATTTTGAGTTGTCTGAACCCATCCCCATATCTGTGCTCAATACTACCACCAATAATATATATATATATATATATATATATATATACATACACACCTCATCCTCATATGTTTTAAAGAAAACTTAACTCCTCAATTTGATAAAATTACACAAAAGATTTCTCTTAAAAGAGATGATGCTCAAAACTCCTCATAAACTCATTCAGAAATCAGTGTTTCTCTCATTTTAGATCTAAAAGTGTTTAATACTTGGGATTACTTAGTCTCCTCATAAACATTTTGAAAAATGAACTTAACTCTCATCATCCTTATACTCAATTACTCAAGTCTTATAACAAATTAGAAATAATTGTAGAAGACTTCTCAAAAAGACTCAAAAGACTTTCTAAAACATTACTCTTAATCTTTAATTTAATTTGAAAAGTGAAATTCAGAGAAATGATTAGGATATATGTATGATCTCTCAATGATTTATGAAGATTTAGATATTTAGGATTAAGAAGGGAATGAAGTTCAACTTAAAGGAACAAATACGAACCGAAGAACGGAAGGAAAGCTGGACTGATGCTCCTGGTGCATCATTAGCTTGCTGCAGCGGCCCTCTATTTATAGGGGCTGGTTTCCGATGCACTACAAGCGCAGGGTGCCAACCTTTCTGGTGCATCAGGGGAACGCCGCCCCAGCCCTTTTCCAAAACATTATAACAAATTTTTGTTCTCGATTTTTTGTCCTAATTCACCTACAATTGATTGATTTCTTCCAAACTCCCATAGATTCTGTCAAGCCCTGAGCCTACACCTTGGACGTGGCTGGTACTCGAGAACCATTGCTGGCCTCAAGCGAACCCTTGGCATAGCTCACTAATCAGCGGAAAACTTTACTTAACATTTAAAAGAACTCAAAAGATAATCTCATGTAATAAACTCAGAATGTTGTATAGGAACATTCAACTGGCCAAAGAGGCAACTCAAGTCTCAACATAAACAATGAGAAATGAAATGACTCATGAACTAACTTCTATCTACCTATGAGGCCTCTAATACTATGAGGGACGTTGGGACAAGATGCTCGATCATTCTAAAAAAACTGAAATGATAAAACATAATAAAGGGATCCCTCGGAAGCAATGAGGCTCACCAAATAACTATGGAACTCAATTAGATCAACAAAGTGCAGGATGTTGATCCTGATTACTTGTATCTGCATCATAAAGATGCAGGCCAAATGGCGTCGGTACATGGAATGTATGAGCATGCAAGGGAAAATCTAAAACAAGGCCTAAGCTTGAACTGGAACTGAAGAAACACTTACTTCACTCAAGTCAACTCAACCTCATTTCAATATAAAGCCATAGAAATAATGCAGTATAAATAAAAGCTTTAAAATAGTATATAACAACTTGATGTAATTAGAAAATAAAATATTAACTTTTTTATATGCAAAAATACAAAGTAAACTCTGTTTGGGAGATTCTATAACCGACAACTATCATTATGAGCTATGTGATGATACAACAGCTAGCCTACCTTGCTAGAACTGTCTTATACTTTGTCGGGGTATAGAACTCCCTAACTAGGTGGATATACTAGTCTATGCTTAAAATGAATAAGGAATCTTCTAAAAAGCATGACCCTTTCTACACACATTGGTTATATAGTTTATGAGGGACGTGAGTTGTTAGAACTCTCCCCCATATTAGTGCTCAATACTAGTCCCAAAATATAACATAGCTCTTTATGTTTTAAAGAAAACATTTCCTCTTCCTGAACTTTGAGATTATTACTCAAAAAAAAATTCTTTTAAAAGAGATAGTGCTCATGAACTCTTTTGGAAATCGATGTTTCCTCTTTTGCTTGAATGTAAAAACATTTATCTAGGGAATACTTAGTTCCCTTATATCATTTTAAAGAAAATGAACCTAATTTTGCTCTTTGTCAAACTCAAATGCTCAAGTCCTAACACAAGTTTAAATAATTTGTAAAAGACTTCTTAAAATGACCCGAAGAACTATCAAGACTTGACTCTTAATTCTACCTTCAATTTGAATTATGAATGCAAGGTTATGATATAAGATATGAAGGATATCATGATGATTAAATGTGTTTCAGATAGTTTATCATGAGAAATGGTAGAAAAACACTGAATAGGGAGTAAGTCCACGATGCGTAAATGAAATACAATATTTGGTCGCGAAATAATTTTTGAAATAGTGGAGTCCACATTCTCTCCGCGACCCGGAAAAAGAAATTTCTCTATAGGGGAGCAAGTCTGCAAATTTGATGTCCCCAAGACGACCTTTAGGACCCGGTATGGTCACTACGAATTTGTTGTTATATCATTTGGGTTGACAAATGCCTCGGTGGCATTTATGATTTTTATGAATAGGGTGTTTAGACAATACCTTGATATGTTTGTGATTGTGTTTATTCATGATATCTTGATCTACTCAAGGAGTGAGAATGAACATTTGGACCATTTGAGAATTGTATTGCAAGTTCTTAAGGACCAACAACTGTTCACAAAGTTTAGCAAGTGTGAATTTTTGTTAAGGTCCATAGCTTTCCTTGGTTATATTGTGTCAAGTGAGGGTTTTGAGGTAGATCATAAGAAGACAGATGAGGTCAAAGTTGGCCTAGACCTCTAACTCCATTTGACATTAGAAGCTTTTTGGGTTTAGCCGATTACTATAGGAGGTTTGTTGAGGGTTTTTCCTCCATTGCTTCTCCATTGACGGCTTCGACTCAAAAGAAAGCTATGTTTGAGTGGTCGGAGGCTTGTGAGAGAAGCTTCCAAGAGTTGAAATATAAACTTACTTTAGTTGTGGTGTTGACCTTATCGGAGCGTACCGATGGTTTTGTGGTATATTGTGACACCTCTAGAGTGGGGTTGGGATGTGTTCTTATGCAACATGGTAAGGTGATTGCCTATGCTTCAAGGCAACTTTAAGTGCATGAGAAGAATTATCCAACCCATGATCTTGAATTAGAGGTGATTGTTTTTTCTTTGAAAATATGGAGGCATTACTTGTATGGGGTCCATGTGGATGTCTTCACCGATCACAAGAGTCTCCAATATGTGATGACCCAAAAGGACTTGAATCTCCGACAAAGAAGGTGGTTAGAACTTTTGAAGGATTGTGACATGAGTGTCCTTTACCACCCCGGCAAAGCTAATGTTATAGCGGATGCACTTAGTAGATTGCCCATGGGTAGGGTGGCTCATATAGAAGATGAAAAGAAAGAGTTAGTCCGTGAGGTGCATAGATTGGCCTGGCAAGGTGTCCAACTAGTGGATTCCACCAAGGGTGGTTTCACGGTTCATATTGGCTCCGAATCATCCTTTGTGGTGGATGTGAAGTCTAAACAAGATCTTGATCCTTTATTGGTTAAGTAAAAAGAGTCATTACTCAACAAGTCAGTTGAGGGTTTCTCCCAATGGGTAGATAGGGTACTTATGTACCAAGTTCAATTATGTGTTCCAGATGTTGATGGTTTGAGAGAGAAAATTTTAGATGAAGCTCATAGTTCTCAGTATTCTATTCATCTAGGAACCACTAAGATGTACCGTGATCTACAGGAAGTCTATTGGTGCAATAGAATGAAAAAGTATATTGTGGGATTTGTAGCTAAATGTCCTAATTGTTAGTAAGTTAAGGTTGAGCACCAAAGGTCGGGAGGCTTTTTGCAAGATATACCAATTCCCACTTGGAAGTATGAAGAGGTGAAAATGGATTTTACTGTGGGTTTGCCTCGTACTCGAAGGCAATATGATTCTATTTGGGTCATTATTGATAGGATAAAAAAATCAGTCTACTTTATTCCCATCAAAGTTTCTCATTCGGAGGAAGTTTATGCCAATTTGTACATAAAGGAAATAGTGAAGTGACATGGGGTTCCTTTAATGATCACTTCAGATCAGGGTACTCAATTTACTTCACACTTTTGGAAGTCATTCCAAAAAGGGCTTGGTACTAAGGTGAAGCTTAGCACCGCTTTCCACCCTTAGACGGATGGTCAAGCGGAACACACCATTCAAACTTTAGAAGACATGTTGAGGACATGTGTAATAGATTTTAAAGGAAATTGGGATGACCACTTGCCATTAATAAAGTTTACCTACAATAATAATCACCACTCAAGTATTGGTATGGCTCCTTTTGAAGCCTTGAATGGTAGGAGATGTAGGTCTCCGGTTGGTTGGTTTGAGGTAGGTGAGATTTCTCTTATTGATCCTGAATCTGTTTATAAGGCTACTGAGAAAGATTGGCTCATTCGAGAGAAGTTGAGAACGGCTCAAAGTAGGCAAAAGTCTTATGCCGAAGTTAGAAGGAGGGAATTAGAATTAGAAGTTAATGATTGGGTCTATTTGAAAATATCACCTATGAAAGGTGTGATGAGGTTTGGCAAGAAAGGGAAACTTAGTCCTCGGTATGTGGGCCCATATCAAATTTTGAAGCGTATTGGGAAAGTGACCTATAATTTAGATTTGAGTTGGCCCCGGTTCATCCAGTATTTCATGTTTCTTTAATTAAAAAGTATATTGGAGATCCAGTATCCATTATTTCCCTAGAATGGTTGGGAGTTGACGAAAGTCTTTCATATGAAGAGATTTCGGTACAAATCTTGGACCGGCAAGTCAAGAGATTGAGAAACAAGGAAATAGCTTCTATTAAGGTTTTGTGGTGAAATCATCTAGTTGAGGGTGATTCTAGGGAAGTCAAGGCCGATATGAAGTCCCGATATCCTCGTCTCTTTCCTTCTTCTCCTATTCAAGCTTGAGGTAATTAGTCCTTCTTGAGTGTTAGTGTTTTGGAGGCCATGCGTGTATGAAGGCTTTTCCATGATTTCCTTATGTTATGCAGTTATTAATGAAATTTATTTTTAGCAAGAAAATAAGTTTTCATGATTTATGTTCCTGATGCTGTTGTGCATATAGTATGAGTTGCTTATTTAACTTCATCAGATGAGTTGATAAACATGCTTTAGTATGCCTTGAGAGTAATTGCATATTGGCTCCATGACATGGTGTTGGGCATGATTTTAGTTGGAGAAGGTAGTTCCTCCTATGAATATGTGAAATGTTGAGTTTCATGCATATTGGGTTGATAGATGTAGTTCCTACTCCCTTGTATTGAATTGAGTATGCATTGAGATGGAGTTGATGTTTCCTCCTTTAAATTGTGCATTATTTTTATGTTGCATGCATGATGGGTTGCTAGTCTTGAGTCTTTACTTATGTAAGGTGTCTAGAACGTCATTCGAGGATGAATGGTCCCAAAGGGGAGATTGGCACGACATGGGAGTACCCCCTAGACGTGACATGCCTTACTTGACCTGGAAAGGGTCTCATACAAGCCTCTAGCATCATCATTACATAAGACATAGAAAATAATGCAGAAATTTAAAACTATTACAATAGAAGTCCAACTTCACTTTTCATAGAAGAAAATCATAGGAAATCTAGACTTAGTCTCATACATAGGAATACAAAGTATGGGACTTAGCCCTTTGCATCAATAAAAGTCTCAACATGAGAAGTACAGTAGAATAAAGAATTAGGAAATCCCATCCTCGAACTTGAGGACACACTACAACTTGGAGATAAGCAATCCAAGTCTTCTTCAAAGGGAGAGCGAAAGTCACCTAACTGGAACCTACACTCATTAATATGTAGAAGAAATAAGAGGTTAGCACATAATATGTACCAAGTATGGAAACATGCATAAAATCCTTAAATATGATAAAATGGACATTTTTATTTGAAAAGTATGCCTTTGTCAAGTTTAGAAACCAACATGCATTGACAATGTACAACACAAGCCATAATCAAACTTACACTCATTACATGGTAATATCAACACCTTAGCAACCTCTAAGGAACACTTGTGCAATGTATGGTTGGCATCCCATAATACCAACCCTATTAAGTGCCCCTTGAATCTCCCTTGGTCATGCATATCATCTTTAGACCTCATTATAATCATTAGTCACCAATAAAGAAATAGTCAAGAACGTTACTTTGGATACAAGGAAAGTCATTCATAACAACTAAACATTCAAGACAGATGTATGCATATGTTCTCATCACAATATAAAGGAACCGTCCCACAACATCCTACTAAGTCCACTTGTGCAATCTAGAAGTGAAGTCCCATACCCCCACTCCTTCTAAGTAACTTACAAAGAAGTCATAGTATAGTTCAAGTCTCATTCATTATTTTTTTTATTTAGGGAAGAATAGCCATAACCGACATCAACCATGTGAGCAACATGAAATCCGGTATCATGTAACCACACACCGAAAGGTGTCCTACTTGCCTAAGGTAGGAATAAATGTATTAGAGTCTAGGTGGATCCACTAGCTAAGTCCTATGTTGGCACATAGTTATGGGATAGCGAGATTGCTTCTAGCAACCGGCCATATTGCATTGACAGAGGGGCTTCCATCTCATGAGTTCCCTTTGGATGACCCTCCCTATTGAATTGGCGGAAAAACCTTTACCTCATTGTCCAAATTCACTTGGTGCTAAGCAGTATTTCCCAAATTATACATACGTAAGTCTTGAATTGCATTTACATGTGTGAAGGAATTCTCTATCCCTTATTCAATACAATCCATCTAAATAGCTCATATATTTATTAAAGGTGAGAATGCACTTTCAACCTTAGAATCAACATTAGTGTGTGAGTAGGACTTTCACATTACATTCATAGTATTTTCATGAGAAATAGACTTTCAATCAACACAATACATCATCATCATCCTAGACTATTCCTGCATCGGCAAGTATAAGGGTAATGAAGAACAAGCTTTCAACAATACTATACTTTACACATTAGTCATAGGAGATTTACTTTCTAGGTAAATCAATAGGTTATACACAACTTTCATCAATATGTACAAACCGTAGCAATTTACCCCTTTCAAGGTCATGAATCATATCTCACAATTACACCTAATGACAATATAATAGGCATGAACAAAACAAGATTCAATAACTAAATTCACATAGAAACAATTCATAGTAATCATCTTGCATCACTACACCCATCACAATACGTGAAATTGGGATCATGGGGGTGTTCATGGGTTCAAGGGGAATTTTACAATGAAAATCACCATTAAACATCAAATCATCTATAATATAATACAATTGACATAATATAATGCAATTAAAATAATAAAATCATTTTTAGGAAGAACCTATGGTTGGAATAGAAATCCTAGTTTTTGAACAAGTTACCAATTTCGAAATAAAGAGTTGAAGGTTTTCATGGAGAAAGGTGTTCCATGAATCAAAGTCCCCATACCATAATTGATGTTTTCCCACAAAATTGGAATGAAAAGCTTGGAGCTAGAACCCTAATCTTGAGATTCTTCTTTATTCTTTAATGGAGTTTAGAGAGAGAATATTTTGAGAGGGAAGTGGGTTTGATTTTGAGTTTGCGAGTTATGAGAGTTAAAAGAGTTGTTTAATAGTTAAAAACTCTTTAATATACTTAAAACAACTTATAATAACCGTCCCCCAACCTAATTTAATTAATTACTAAGTTACCAAACTACCCCCACCGTACTGGTCACTCGTGGTTTGGGTCTGAGACTGGCCTTTTAGCCTTGGTCCAGGACCCATCCACCAGCCCCCACCTACGGGGCATGGTATGGTCCATGGACCGTACTATCCAGGTGTCAAATGGGACTGAGACTAGGAAGTTTTGGGGATCAATTGAGGAGACTAAGTCCTAAATCACGACTCCCATCTACGGGGCGTGAGTCAGTCCACGCTTCGTGGTTCTTGGTTTTGTGGATGATGCTGTTTTTGGAAGCTTTTAGAGCATCCCCTTGGCTCTCATCAAGGACCCTTGGGGGGTCCTTTTGGAGCCATGCCTTGACATTTAGGCACTAGGACCTTAGTACCATGTTAGGGAAATTATTTTAAGACTCTCACGTTACGTTTTAACTTCATTAGGCTACTAGACTACACATTAGGCTCTATCTTAGGTCATTAGATATACGGGCTGTTACATTATCTCCCCCTTGGGAACATTTGTCCTCGAATGTTGACCAAGACACCAACTAAGTTAGAAACTCTAAACCAACAGCCCATAATACAAGAAACATCAAAAATGTGCAAAACTAACAAATGCACCATTCACAACTTGCACTATTCAAAAAGGAGGAAACTTCAACTCCAATTCACAACATAACCAAAACAATAAATGAAAGTAGGGACTCCACCTACTAATCAAAGATGCATGAACTCATCAATTCACATAAACATGGGAGGAACTAACTTCTCTAACTCAAGTAAGCTCAACAAAATAATATAGAGCCAACATGTCATCTCATCAACACATTATTAAGCATGTTCATCATTTCATCTCATGGAGTCAAAAATGCAATCAACATACAAAATTCAAATCAACATGAGGAATATGTACATCATGAGAACTCACTAGATACTAAACATGAATTCTCACAAGAATATGCACAATATAAGGAAATCATGGAAAATCAAACAACACACATGACTCCCAAACACTAAACTTAAGAGGAACTAGTTACCTCATGCTTGAATAGGAGTAAAAGGAAAAAGATGAGGATAACGGGACTTCATATCGGCCTCGGCCTCCCATGTAGCACCCTAAACAAAGTGATTTCTCCATAAAACTTTAACGGAAGCTACTTCCTTATTTCTCAACTTTTTCACTTGCCGGTCCAAAATCTCAAGCGGGACCTCTTCATAAGAACGGTTTTCATCAAATCCTAGACCCTCTAAGGGAAGGATGGAAATCGGATCGCAAATACTCTTTTTGAGCATGGAAACATGAAACACCGGGTGAACTGGAGCCAACTCATTTGGCAAGTCCACATCATAAGAAACTTTCCCAATACGCTTCAAGATTTGGTATGGGCCCACATACTGGGGACTAAGTTTCCCCTTCTTGCCAAATCTCATCACACCTTTAATAGGAGAGATTTTCAAGTAGACCCAATCACCAAGCTCAAATTCAAGATCTTTTCTTCTATTGTCGGCATAGGACTTTTGCCAACTTTGGGTCGTCTTCAACCTTCTCTAATGAGTCAAACTTTTTCAATGGCATCATAGAATTCTTCGGGACCAATTAGAGCAAACTCACCTACCTCAAACAACCTAACTGGATATCTACACCTTCTTCCATATAGTGCTTCAAACGGAGCCATGGCAATGCTAGAGTGGTAACTATTGCTGTAGGCAAATTCTATCAAAGGAAGATGATCATCGCAATTACCAATGAAATCAATCACACTCACCCTCAATATGTCCTCTAAGGTTTGAATGGTCCGTTTTGCTTGACCATTCATTTGATGGTGGAAGGCGGTACTAAGTTTAACATTAGTACCAAGTCCTTACTGAAACGCCTTCCAAAAATGTGAAGTAAATTAAGTACCTCTATCCATTATGATGGACAAAGGAATCCCATGCAACTTCACTACCTTCTTGATGTACAACTTAGCATATCTTCTGCCGAGAAAGTAGTCTTGATGGGAAGGAAATGGGCTGATTTTGTCATCCTATCAAAATGACCCAAATAGAATCGTGTTGCCTTCGAGTACGAGGCAATCCCACAACAAAATCCATATTCATCTCCTCCCATTTCCAAGTGGGAATCTTTATATCTTGGAGCAAACCTCTCGATTTCATGTGTTCGTCCTTGACTTGTTGACAATTCGGGCACTTGGACACAAAACCCGCTATATCATTCTTCATTCCATTCAACCAATAGACTTCTCATAGGTCACGGTACATCTTGGTGGCTCATGGATGAACAGAATATTGCAAACCATGAGCCTCTTCTAATATTTTCTCCCTCAAACCATCAACATCCAGAGCACACAACCTACCTTGGTACCTAAGCACCCCATCTCCCCCTTGGGAGAAAATCTAAATGGACTTATTGAGAGCTGACACTTTCAATTCCATCAAAATAGGGTCAAGATGTTGTTTAGACTTCACATCAACTTCAAAGGATGATTCAGAACTATGATGAACCATGAATCCACCCATGGTGGAATCCACAAGTTGGACACCTAGAAAGGCCAACTTATGCACATCACGAACCAATCCTTCTTCTCATTTTCTACATGAGCCACACTACCCATGGACATTCTACTCAAGGCATACGCAACTACATTGGCTTTGTTGGATTGGTAAAGGACACTCATGTCATAATCCTTTAAAAGTTCTAACCACCTACTTTATCAGAGATTCAAATATTTTTGGCTAAGCACATTTTAAAGGCTCTTGTGATCGGCAAACACATCTATATGTACCCCATAGAGATAGTGTCTCTATATTTTCAAAGCAAACACCATCGCCGCTTGTTTGAGAGCATGAGTCAAATAATTCTTTTCATGTACCTTGAGTTGCCTTGAAGCATAGGCAATCACTTTACCCCGTTGCATGAGGACACATCACAATCCCACTCTAGAAGTGTCACAATATACCACAAACCCCTCGGTACCCTCCGGTAAGGTTAATACCAGAGTGGATGTAAGTCTAATTTTCAATTCTTGGAAGCTTTTCTCACAAGCCTCCGACCACACACACTTTTCCTTCTTTTAAGTTAAGGCCATTAATGGAGAAGCAATAGAGGAGAAACCCTCAACAAACCTCCTATTATAATCAGCAAAACCCAAAAAACTTCTAATATCTGTAGGAGCTAAAGGTCTAGGCCAACTCTTGATCGCATCCGTCTCCTTAGGATCAACCTCTATACCCATGTCCGACAGAATATGACTAAGGTAAGCAACTGACCTTAGCCAAAACTCACACATGCTAAACTTAGCATATAATTGGTGGGTTTTAAGGACTTGCACTACTATCCTCAAATGCTTCATATGATCACTCTCACTCTTCGAATAGATCAAAATATTGTTAATAAAGACAATCACAAATGAATCAAGATAATACCTAAATACCCTATTCATTAGATCCATGAACGATGTCGGGGCATTTGTTATACCAAAAGACATGACTAGGAATTCATAGTGATCATATCTTGTTCGGAAGGCCGTCTTAGGAATCTCAACCTTTCTCACCCTAAGTTGGTGGTAGACTAACCTTAAGTCAATCATCGAAAAGTAACTTGCCCCTTGGAGTTGGTCAAACAAATCGTCAATTCTAGGGAGAGGGTACTTATTCTTGATAGTGACCTTGTTCAATGGTGGTAATTAGTACACATCCTAAGGGACCCATCCTTCTTTTGATACCTCACTAGTTCGACTTTATCTATAGAGGTCACCCCATAGCATCCACTATCTTGTAGACCTCTTCCAAAAACTCTAGTGGGTCTTCATTCACCTTAGAACCCAAGAAATAGGAGGGTTTATCCTAGTAAAGTCTCTTAACCCTAAAGCCATGGAGCTTGCATTAGGATTCACTCGGGGCACTACTTCCCTATTTGCTTGGGCTTGAGTTTGAACCTTCATGAGTTGTGTCAAGGTTTGGAGAGCCGCCCTTATCTCCACATTCGTCATAGGTCCCTCTTCATTAGGAACTTGAGGAGCTTGGGGACCTTGAGGGTCTTGAGGTGGAACTCCCTCATTCACCATCTCGTCTAACCTTCTTCTTAAGTTTTCCCTTCTTGTATTCATTTTGTATAATCACAAGAGAAGGGTTAGAAGAAAGGACTTCATAGAGTTAGAACTCCAAAGCACGACTAAACAGTAATGAAAGAAGGGAATGTTCCTAAACATCTTATTGTCTCTTATTCATAGGTGTGGCGCGCTTCACACTCATGAACAAAATTCTACTAGACGTGGTGTATGAGACATCAAACTAGATATTATTCCCAAAACCTTATGCTTTGATACCAAGTTTGTCATGACCCAGGAGTACCCCCTAGACGTGACATAGCGTACTTGACCCCGAAGGGGTCTCATACAAGCCTCTACCATCATCATTACATAATACATAGAGAATAATATGGAAATTTAAAACTTTTACAATAGAAGTCCAACTTCACTTTTCATAGAAGAAAATCATAGGAAATGTAGACATAGTCTCATATACCATCTAAAAACACAGGAATACAAAGTTTGGGACTTAGCCCTTTACATCAATAAATGTCTCAGCATGAGAAGTACAATAGAACTAAGAATTAGGAAATCCCGTCCTTGAACTTGAGGACTCACCACAACTTGGAGATAAGCAATCCAAGTCTTCTTCAAAGGGAGAGTGAAAGTCACCTAGCACATAATATGTACTAAGTATGGAAACATGCATAAAATCCTTAAATATGATAAAAAGGGCATTTTTATATGAAAAGTATGCCTTTGTCATTTAGAAACAAACATGCATTTACAATGTACAACACAAGCCATAATCACACTTACACTCATTACATGGTAATATCAACACCTTAGAAACCTCTAAGGAACACTTGTGCAATGTATGGTTGGCATCCCATAAAACTAACCCAAATAAGTGCCCCCTTGAAGCTCCCTTGGTCAAGCATATCATCTTTAGACCTCATTATAATCATTTGTCACCAATAAAGTAATAGTCAAGAAAATTACATTAAATACAAGGAAAGTCATTCATAATAACTAACCATTCACGACACATGTATGCATATGTATCTCATCCTGATATAAAGGAACCATCTCACAACATCCTACTACGTCTAGTTGTGCAATGTAAAAGTGAAGTCCATACCCCCACTCCTACTAAGTAACTCACCAGGAAGTCATAGTATAGTTCATGTCTCATTCATTATCTTTCATTTAGGGAAGAATAGCCATAACCGACATAGACCATGTGAGCTACATGGAATCTGGTGTCGTGTAACCCCACAATGAAAGAAGGTGTCCTACTTGCCTAAGGTAGGACTAAATGTATTACCGTCTAGGTGGATCCACTAGCTATGTCCTATGTTGGCACATAGTTATGGGATAGGGAGATTGCTTCTAGAAACCCGCCCTATTGCATTGACGGAGGGGCTTCCATCTTATGAGTTCCCTTTGGATGACCCGCCGTATTGTATTGGCGTAAGGGCCTTTACCTCATTGCCCATATCTACTCGGTGCTAAGCATTATTTACCTAATTATACATACTTAAGTCTTGAATTGCATTTACATGTGGGAAGGAATTCTCTATCTCTCATTCAATACAATATGTCAAAATAGCTCATAAATTCATTAAAGGTGAGAATGCACTCACAACCTTAGAATCAACATTTGTGTGTGAGTAAGACTTTCACATTACATTCGTAGAATTTTTATGAGAAATAGTCTTTCAATCAACACAATACATCATCATCCTCCTAGACTATTCATACATCATCAAGTATAAGGCTAAGGGAAGAACAAATTTTAAACAATATGATACTTTACACATTTGTCATATGAGATTTACTTTCTAGGCAAATCAATAGGTTATACACTACTTTCATGAATTTGTACAAACCCTAGAAATTTACCCTTTCAAGGTCATGAATCATGTCTCACAATTACACCTAAAGATACAATAGGCATGAACAAAACAAGATTCAATAACTAAATTCACATAGAAACAATTCACAGTAATCATCTTGCATCACTACACCCATCACAATACTTGAAATAGGAACCATGGGGTGTTCATGGGTTCAAGGGGAATTTTACAATGAAAATCACCATTAAACATCAAATCATCCATAATATAATGAAATTAACATAATAAAATTGTTTTTAGGAAGAACCCATGTTTGGAATAGAAACCTAGTTTTTGAACAAGTTACCAATTTCAAAATCAAGAGTCAAAGGGCTTCATGGAGAAAAGTGTTCCATGAATCAAAGTCCCCATACCTTATTTGATGTTTTCCCATGAAATTGGAGTGAAAATCTTGGATCTTGAGCCCTAATCTTGAGTTTCTTCTTTGTTCTTCAGTGGAGTTTAGGGAGAAAATATTTTTAGAGGAAAGTGGGTTTGATTTTGAGTTTGTAAGTTATGAGAGTTAAAAGACCTGTTTAATGGTTAAAAACTCTTAAATATATATAAAACAACTTAAAATAACCATCCCCCACCCTAACTTAATTAATTAGTAAGTTACCAAACTACCCCCACTTAGCCGACTTATAGCAGCCTTCCCTGGCCCCATCCACGAGTCCCTGATCACGAGGTGTAGTTTGAACCACGGACCGTACTGATCACTCGTGGTTTGGATTTGAGGCTGGCCTTTTTACCTTGGTCAAGGACCCATCCGCGAGCCCCCACCTACGGGGCATGGTATGGTCCACGAACTGTACAGTCCAGGCGTCAAATGGGACTGAGACTAGGAAGTTTTGGGGCTCAATTGAGGAGACTAAGTCCTAACTCACGACTCCCATCTACGGGGCGTGAGTTAGTCCACATCGTAGTTCTTGGTTTTGTGGATGATACTGCTTTTGGCAGCTTTTAAAGAAGCCTCTTGGCTTTCATGGACCCTTGGGGGGTCCTTATGAGAGCCATTCCTTGACATTTAGGCACTAGGACCTTAGTACCAAGTTAGGGAAGTTATCTTTTGACTCTCACTTTACATTTTAACTTCATTAGGCTACTAGACTACACATTAGACTCTAGCTTAGGTCATTAGATATATGGGGTGCTACAGAGATAATGTAACACCCAGGAAATTAGTAGCCTAAACTGTAGCTAAAATGTGGGCGAAAATGTCAAGGAAAAAGGGTTAGAATCAAGGATGGAGGCAAGGTCCAAAAGAGTGGTTTAAGGTAGCTACCTTTGGTGTAAGCACTGCCCCACCTACCACCATATCACCACGATTCGTGGTCAAGACCATGACTCGTGAGAGGGCTCGAGGGCTAGGCAATAGTCTTGCCAAATCTTCCAAAAATATCCTTCTCTCTTCATGAGCCATTTCACGGCTAATGGTGAAGACCAGGCTCGTGGGGAGGCTCGTGGAAGATAGTTAGGGGTGTGAGGGTGGCAAGCAAGTGGCCTAGCTACTTCCTCAAGGTCCACGAGAGGGACCACAACTCGTGGCTAGCTCCATGGCTTGTGGAGCCCCTCGTGGGATTTTCTCAAGGTTGTGGGCTAAAGGCACAATGTGCCAAGCCACTGCCTCAAGACCACGGATGGGAGCACAACTCGTGGGGCCCCTCATGGTCCTTGTGAAGGTGACTTAAATGAGGGGATAATTTGGGAACTTCCTTTTTATGCCCTATCAAAGTGAGGTCATTTTGTATTATTTTTATACAACTATGTAAGGCTTTTTAAGTCAAAATACACCCAATTACTTCATATTTTCCAAAAACCCAAAGTTCATCTTCTACAAAAAATTTCTCTATCTAGAACTAAAGGAAGAAGAAGAGTGAAATAGGAGCTAGGGCTTGAAGAATCAAGGCTATTTCACTCAAATTCCTTGAAGAATCATTACCAAGGTATGGTAATCTTTCATCCTTTGATAATTTCCATCCAAGGAGTCCCTCAAAATTCAATTTCAAAACTAGTGATTTCCCTAAAGTTAGTGTTTGACTTCAATCTTGTGGGTTCTTTCCAAAAATGTTTTTAATGGTTGATTTATGATGGATTGTGATTGAATTGATGATTTATTATTGATTTATCATGAATTCTGCTAAGAACCCATGAAATCCATAATTTCCCAAATTTGGATCTTATGATGTGAATTGTTGATTTTAGAAGGATGATATGAGATTAGGCTTGTTATAGTTGGGTTACTTGACTCATGTTATTATCCATGTCTAATGTATTAATTGTAGATATGTTGATGGATTGTAGTCTTGAAAGGCAAGATATGTGAATTATGCATGACTATGAGATTTATGAATATGCTTTATGAACACTTTGAGAGTAAAGTGAATATGTTATGATCTAGTTATTGTGTTTTTCGATGAGGATCCTTATGTGCACAATTATGTATGAATATGATATGATGTGAAAGGTTTGTCACATGTATGGATTCTAAGGTTGTAAGACTAGTCTCACCTAATGAATCTAGAAGCTATAGTATGATTATGTTGGATTGAGTATCAAGACATCCTTCCATGATTATGAACTTAAGTCAAGGCATAATATGTAAAATGTGTGAATCAATGCTTAGCACCGAGTGGATATTGATATGAGATTGGAGCACTTTCGTTAGTTGAGGTTTGGTGTTCCTAATAGCAATCTCTTGGGATGGAAGCTCTTCCGTTAGTTGAGGTTGGGTTTCTAGTAGAAATCCCATTTTCCCATAACTATGTACCCTCATAGGTCTTAAGGTAGTGGATCCACCTAAGCTAAGAGTATGGTTCTATCTTATGCAAGTAGGACACCCCTTTTCGGTGTGGGGTAGACACCTGATTCAATGTTAGCTCACGTGGTGTATGTCAGTTAAGGCTTATTCCCTAATATGTTAATATGGACAAGAATATGATTTATAAACTATATAGCCACTCAAGAAGCTTTACTTAGTATGGGTAGGATTATGGGATCTTACTCATGCATTGCACAAGTAGACTTTGAGAGTACTTATGATATGTTTCTATTGTGATATGATGATCTATACATGACAATATGGCTTATGAATTATGATTTCCAAATGTATTCATGATGAGTTCACACTTAGTAAAATGCATGCTTTTCAACCAAAATGTCCTTTTTAGCATGTTTTCAATGATTTATTGCGTGGCTATCATACTTAGTGCATTTTTGTACTAACCCATATTTCTTCTACATTTTTCTATAATTGTAGGTTTCGGTCCTTGAGGTTATCTCTTTCTTGTGCATCAACTTGTACTGACTATTCTCCTTGCTTATATGTGAGTCCTCATGGTTCGAGGACAAATAATGATTTTCTAGTTTCCTTTCTTGTACTTTCATTTGAGAACTATCTTGTTAAGGGTTGTGACTGTAATTGAGACTTTGATTGTAATAGATGGATTTATGAGACAAGTCTAGAATTTTGCTTGCTTTTATGAAAAAATTTCTTAAGACTTGAAAATGTGTTTTTACTCTTCATTGTTCTTTAATTATGTTATAATACACTAAGTCGCTTACATGGTTCATTTCGGGGTCCTATGTATCATGTTACATCTAGCGGGTACCCTTGGGTCATGACATTAAGCTCTTTCTGACTAAATACATCTTGAGTCTCCTGTGATCAGTGAACACATCTACATGAACACCATAAAAATAGTGACACCATATTTTCAAAACAAACACCACAATAGCCAAATCTAGATCATGGGTTGGGTAATTCCTCTCATGAATCTTAAGCTATTTGGAGGCATAAGCTATAACCTTGTCAGTCTACATCAATACACAACCCACTCTAACTTTGGACGAATCACAATATACAACAAAACATTGCGTACTTCAAGTAAGGTTAACACTGGGGCAGTAATCAACCTAGTTTTCAGATCCTGAAAGCTCTTCTCACAAGCTTGAGACTATTAAAACTTTGATGTCTTCTGAGTCAACTTAGTCAATGGGGATGAAATAGATGAAAACCCTTCGATAAACCTCCTATAATAACCAGCCAAACCTAAGAAATTCCTAATATCGGTCGGAGATGTGGGTCTAGGCCAATTCTGCACTACCTCAATTTTTTGAGTATCAACTAGAATCCCATCACCAGAAATAATGTGGCCTAAGAATGCCATAGACTCAAGCCAAAATTCACACTCAGAGAATTTGGCATACAACTCTCTATCCTTGAGAGTTTGAAGAACTACGCTGAGATGACTAGCATGATCCTCATCTTTCCTTGAAAAAATCAGAATGTTATCAATGAATACAATAACAAACATATCTAGATAAGGGTTGAATACTTTATTCATAAGATCCATAAATATTGCATTAGCATTATTTAGGCCAAAAGACATAACCAGAAACTCTTAATGACCATAGCGGGTCCTGAAAGTTGTCTTAGGGACACTTTCTCTTACTCTCAACTAATGATAGCCTAATATGAGGTCTATAATAGAAAAACAAGTGGAGCCCTGTAGTTTATTGAAGAGATCATCAATTCTCGAAAGGGCATACTTATTCTTATTAGTAACCTTATTCAATTGACGGTAATCTGTACACATTCTAAGAGATCTATCTTTCTTCCTGACAAATAAGACTGGAGCGCTCCAGGGTGAGACGATTGTTGAATAAATACTTTATCAAGAATTTCTTTCAACTACTCTTTTAACTCTTCTAACTCGGTTGGAGCCATTATATATGGCAGAATAGAGATAGCACGAGTATCGGGAAAAATATCTATACCAAAGTCTATTTCTCTCTCAGGAGGGACTTCTAGAAGATCATCTGAAAAGACCTCTGGAAACTCACTCACAACTAGAACTGACTGAATAGGTGGTGTCTTAACACTATATTCATTAGCTTAGACTAATAGATAGATGCACCCCTTGTAAACTAACTTTCTCGCCTTAAGGTATGAAATAAAATAACCCTTAGGCACTACTGAACTACTCCTCCACTATATAGATGGCTCATTAGGAAACTGGAACTTAACTACTTAAGTTGTAAAATCAACTGAGGCATAATAGGCATGAAGCTAGTTCATACCTAGAATAACATCAAAATCTACTATGTCTAACTCGACTACGGCAGCCATGGTGTCCTTGTTATTTACAAAAATGGAACAATCATGATAAACTCTCTCAGCTAGAATAGACTCACCAATAGGTGTGGAAACACTGTAGCGCTTAAGAAGTTGCTCAGGAAGGATATCAAAATTCATAGCAATATAAGCAGTCACAAAAGATAGACTTGCACCTGGATCTAGCAAAGCACAAACATCAAATGTAAAGACTTTTATCATAACAGTGACAACATCTGGTGAATTCTCTTGCTCTTGACGACTGGTGATAACATACAGATGTTTTTCTCGTCCGCCTGTCCCTGAAGTAGCTCTTCTAAGTCAAGCTCTGTGTAGTAGATCCACTGAAGAAGATTGGGCACTATTGCCCCCATTGCCATTTCCTTGCCTATTCTTAGGGTCATCTCTAATGAAGTGACCATTCTGACCACACTTGAAGCAACCAGTGGAGCCATCACGACATGCTCCTGGGTGGTTCCTACAATACTTAACACATGTAAAAGTCCCATTACCTCCTTATGCCACACTACCTTGAGACTGTATAGGTTTAGCTCTGAAGTTTTGAGAATTATGATTCATGAACTCATCTCTGTTCATTGGTGCAGGTGTACTAGCAGACGATTGAGCAAGTCCATGTTCCTTTTGTTGGAAAGACGACCTATTCGCATCACTCTCTCAGATAGAATAAACTCACCAACAGGTGTGGAAACACTAAAGGGATTAAGAAGTTGCTTAGGAAATATATCAAAATTTATAGCAACATAAGGATTCAAAAAATAAACTTGCACCTAGATCTGGCAAAACATAAACAACATCATTAAAGACTTGGATCATAGCAGTGACAAGATCTAGTGAATTATCTTGCTCTTGATGACTGGTGATAGCATACAGAGGGTTTTCTTCTCCACCTGTCCCTGAAGTAGCTCATCTAGGTCCAACTCTGTCTAGTAGAGCCACTAAAGAAGATTGGGCTCTATTTGCCCATTGCCATTTCCTTTCCTGTTCTTAGGGTACTCTTTCATGAAGTGACCATTCTGACCACACTTGAAGAAACCAATGGAGCCTTCACGACACGCTCCTAGGTGGTTCCTACCACACTTAACACATGTAGGAGTCCCATTATCTCCTTGTGCCACACTACCTTGAGACTGTACAGATGTAATACTGAAGTTTTGAGAATTCTGATTCATGAACTCACCTCTATTCATTTGTGCAGGTGCACTAGCAGACGATGCAGCAAGTCCATTTTGTTGTATTTGGAAAGACGACTGGTTCGCATCACTCTTGTATTGTACAGTCTCGTTCCCAGTTGTCTTAGTTTTTTTGTTTCAAAATTCTTCTCTACCTCTCAGCTTATCTTCCTCAACCTGCTACACATGGATCATAAGTCACCTATATACATAGCTGCCTTGCCCTCCTTACATGACAGACGAGACAACCCGGCAATGAACAATCTCATCCTGCTCCTCGTGTAAGCAACCATTTTTGGGGCATAACGGGACAGTTCGGTGAACTTAAGGTTGTTCTCATGTACGCTCATAGATTCCTATTTAAAAATAAGGAATTCCCTTACCTTGGACTCTCTCAGTTCACAACAAAAGAAATGCCCCAAGAAGGCCTCTAGTGACACCCCTCAGTTGGTATGCAAATAGTTTTTCTCACTCAGCATCAGCAACATGCATAATCTTAAAAATCTTATGTAGCTCTTCCATAATGTTTTTTGGATCCTCAGTGACACTTGAATCGGTGAAGTTTTGAGAATTTCATCGTTATGAACTCCCGAATCCTGGATGTATTGGTCACATCCTGTCGAACCTCACTTTGTTTCCCAGCTTGGTTGGTCACTACTTGACTTAGCATCCAGATAGCTTCCCAGAACTCAGCATTCATGACCTCTCCTTGGGGTTCCACTTCTGGTGCATTAGGTACCCTTGATCCTCAACGTTTCTCATAGCAGGATGACCTCGAGCATCTCTTCGTGGAGGCATGATCTGAAAGATACGCGTAAGCACGAGTTAGAAAGAAACCTTATAGAGATGAACTCTATCGCACAAAAAGATTATGGAAAAATTCAATTAGTTCCTAAATGTCGCAGCCTCCTAATTATATATGTAGCGCGCTTCACATCGATAACAAGGACTCTACAGATACGACTTCATAGAAACCCTAGAACTCTTGAACTTTGTGCTCTAATACAAAGTTTGTCATGCGTTGAGCCGATACCTTGGATATAGCCAACACTCGAGAACCATTGATAGCCCCAAGAGAACCCTTGACCTGGCTCACTACTCAGCGGAAGACTTTACTCAACATTTAAAAGAACTCAAAACATAAACTGATGCAATAAACTAAAAAAGTTTTAAAGGAACGTTCAACTAGCCAAAGAGGCAAGTCAAGTCTCAACATAAACAATGGTAAATGAAAAGACACATGAACTAATGCCTATCTATCTATGAAGCCTTTAATAATATGATGGAAGTCGCAATAAGGCCCTCGATGATCCTAACAAAACTGAAATGATAAAACATAATAAAGGGATTCTTCTGAAGTAAGAAGGCTCACCAAATAACTCTAGAACTTAACTCGATCAATGAAGCACTGAATGTTGATATTAGTTACCTGTACGTGCATAATAAAAGATGAAGGCCAAATGGCATCAGTACATAGAATGTATGAGCATATGAGGGGAAATCTAAAACAACACATAAGCTTGAACAGGAACTGAAGAAACACTTACTTCATCTCAAGTCAACCTCATTTCAATATAAAGCAATAGAAATAATGTGATATAAAGAATTAACACACTAGATAACAACTCAATGTATTAGAAAATATAATATAAACTTTGTTTGTATGCAAAAATACAAAGTAAACTATGTTTGAGAGATTCTCTAACCGACAACCATCACTATGAGCTATGTGATGATATAGCATTTAGCCCACCCACCTATACTTTGTCGGGCAATAAAACTCCCTAACTAAGTGGATCTACTATTTTATGATTAAAATCAATAAGGAATCATCTAAAAAGAATGACCCTTTCTACTCACATTGGCTACATGGTTTATGGGGGCTGTGAGTTGTTAGAACTCTCCCCCATATTAGTGCTCAATACTACTCCCAAAATATAACTTAGCTCATTATGTTTTAACGAAATCATTTCCTCTTCCTCAACTTTGACATTATTACTCAAAAGGTTTTCTCTTAAAAGAGATAGTGCTCATGAATTCTTTTGGATATCGGTGTTTCCTTTTTTTCTTGAATGTAAAAACATTTCTCTGGGGACTACTCCCATATATCATTTTAAATAAAATGAACTCAACTTTACTCTTCCTCAAACTCAAATGCTCAAGTCTTAAAACAAGTTTAAAAGATTTGTAAAAGACATTTAAATGACTCGAAGAACTCTCAAGACTTGACTCTTAACTCTACCTTGAAATTGAATTATGAATTCAAGGTTATGATTTATGATATTAAGGATATCGTGACTCATCCAGATTAGCACACCCGACACCCACGACATTGACACTTCGAGCACCAGCACCCATGACATTTTTAAGCAAAATGTCTAGTTGTGTCATGATCTTGGCCATGTTCTAGTCCCTCTCTTCGTCCTTCTCCATTTGTTCCTTAGTCAACTTTTATGTGAGAGGGGAGACCTAATCATCACGGGTATACCACGCCCTGTTTATGGTAGTCATGCCATCCAAGAGCCACTATCACATAAGGTTGTTGCATCAAACCTCCCGGAGAAAGTTGGTCAATAACACCCTTATTTACCGAGTCAAGACTGATAAAAATGTTGCAACAATACGTTATTAGGAAAGCCATGGGTTGGGCATTGAAACACCAACTTCTTGAATTGCAACCAAGTTTCATGAATCGGCTCGCCTTTTAGATGTTTGAATCTCTGAATGTTATCTCAAAGAGTCATCACCTTCGAGGGAGGGAAAAGTCACACTTAAAATATGGTAACCAACTCCTCACACGAAGTGATTGATCATGTGACAATCAACCAGCCACTTGCACGCCTCTCCCATCAAAGAGAACAGGAACAACCTTAACCGAACCGATTCTTGGGAGACATTATTGAAGAAGAATGGTCCACATACATCCACGAAGTTTCTAATGTGCTCATGGGGATCCTCATGAGTCAAACACTAAAAAGCCCCTTTAGTTGCAAGAGTTGCAACATCATACTCGTGATGTGGAACATCGCATTCCCTTCGGTCGGAAGCAAGCGAATGGCACCAATACCTCCCATGAGATGGGGGTCATTAGCGTGAGGCTCGTTGACATCGTTGAGGTTTTCAATGTCATCTTGATGGCCTACTTAGCTGCCATTGCTGCCGTTCACACTCATACTTTCTGTTTTAACACACAAACAAGCAAACCAAAACAAAAATTAAGTAAGTGTCACTATGACTAACAAGATAAAAATTCAATTTAACTAAAAATTATCAACTAACACCACTCCCATGCAGCGGCGCCATTTTGATTTCACCTATTGGGACATTCATCCAATACTTAGTGCCAACAATCGTAAAGTAGTAATATAACCCAAGTAGTGAGTTGGGGTCAAATCCCAAGGGAGTGATTCGTAATTGACAATCAATAGGTAAATAAGAATATGCTCAAGTTAATCATAGCTAAAAACATTTACGAATAAAAGCATTGTTCAAGTTAGGGGTGACACTAGTGTCAAATATCAGAGGGGTTTGGTTTCAATTATCAACTAAAATAAGAAATAATATGAAAATGACAATTATGGAGATGGGATTCTTAGGATGTGCTAGGACTATGAGCTAAGATAGATAACTGGGTAATTGCAATTAATAGTAAACAACTGTGAATTAGTGAATAAGCTAGACTTTAGTGGGGATAAACTTTCTCTCGAAGAATTTACCCCAAATTAAATTGGTTTCTCTCGAACACCAATAAGCAGCAACTAAGCACAACCTTTAATTTAGTCCATTCGCTCTCTCGAGCTAAATGTGTGGAAAAGGGTGTAGGGTTCACTCTCTCGAGCTGAACCCATAGCATCCAATACCCACAGACCATTGATTCAGTAATTTTGGTTTTAAAACCTCTCTCAAGCAAGCCAAAAATGCAAACTAAAGATTGTATTTGCAACAACAACCCATTAAATTCAACCATAACTACTGAACGAAAAAACCTTTAAACAACAATTAAACTATCAATTAACAATACCCATCAATTATATCAACCCAAAGTCACATAATCACACCCCAAGAATTGGGGTTTTAGCTAGAAATCATAAAAAGGTAAAAATCGTTACCAAATTGTGTTTCCATCAATTGGGTAGGATTGATATTATCTTTACAAAGGTCTAAGATGAAGAATCTTCAACACCCACTTCCTATTTCTCAGAAATGGAAATCTTCAAATCTTCAAATCTTCAAAGCTAAGGAAATATTGACTCTAAACTCAGTTCTAAGCTCTCAACTTGAAAACTGAATGTTAGATTCTAAACTGCATACTAAAATAAGAATTTTAAAATGTATTTATAGCTGTCAAAAATGTGCTGCGAAGGACCATTCAGTGTAGTAAGTCGGGATCGCCGATCCACTCAGCGTTCTGCCTTTGGTAAATTCCATCACCTTTGTTTTGGCCTTCAGCATCTTCAAGTTCTGTAACTTTGGGCGATATGACACTGAATCGCAAAACCGTTCGACAATTTGCTGATTACTACTTTCTATCACCGACTTGATTTTTTCGTTCAGGGCTTGGTACACTGGAACATTAGGCGAGACATCAGCCATTCGGCGATTCACCCAATGGATTAGGCGATCCTCATGCCTTCTTTCTTCGTCTTTTTAGCTTCCTTGTTCCTTTTTGCTCATTAGTGTCCATTCTTTGTTCCTCAATCCAAATACATGAAATTCAAGGATTTACATCAGTTATTGGCACAAAATGTGCATCTGAGAATACAAATCTATTAAAATAAAGCCCTAAATGAGTCCAAATCATGGACTCATCAACACCCCCAACTTAAACTTTTGCTTGTCCTCAAGTAAAACTCAAGTTCAGCAGTTCAAAAAGGATGTCTCAAATAGTGCTACACAAGACTCAATCATGAATACACCTAAGAAGACTTAACTTACTCATGCAAAGATTAATTGTGCACTCAAAGACTCAAGTTGTGACTCACCATTATCAAAGAATCTCAAGCTCACAATACTTGCTTCAAATGCAAGCTCAAGCTCAACAAAGGTACTCAAATGCCCTCACACAAAGAATGATTCCATATTCACACAATGGTTCATAATTTAAAGCTCCGGAATCAAATTCAATGCTCACACTCACAAAGATGAACACAATGCATGATTTCACCCATAGGTTTGCCCGTATATTCCAATCAACACTTGCTTCAGCTCACTCAAGATCAAAAAGGTCTTTTAAAGGCTTGTAACGGGGCTGAGTGCAAAGGTATGGTCTTTTAGGCTTAGTGACTTCTATCCTCATGAAATGGGGTGTGAACAACACTTCCTTTCTTTTTCTTCATCATTCTCATTCCTTTTCAAAAGTCACCCCATTATTCGCTTTCCATGGATTGCTGGAAACCTCATTTTCTTTGAATTTTCACAACTTTATTCCACAACTTTTTCATTCTTTTTTTTTTATTTGTAAGGAGGGGTTCCATTTTTTTTTTACAAAACCATGGGCCAAAGGGGTGTTTCTTGCACTTCTTGATTTACCTTCTGTTTTCACCATACCCACAACTTAGGCTTTTGGCCTAAGTTGGCTATTCAAACAAACCACAAATCAAGAGGATTATGGGTAATGGATCAAGAAAGTTCACAATTTTATCAAGTATCTTACAAGAAAAAGGTTAAGGCTCAAAGTGTGTTCACACGGGGTTAACACACTCATAAGATAGGCCACAAAAGAGGTATAATGTCAAAATTATTTCACACTCTTCAAAGTTGCCTAAGATCATATCAAGAGATTGCATCACTTAGTCAACCGGACCAACAGGGAAAATTCTAGGTGTCATCTCACACGGTTCACGGTAAGCTCATCACACAAGGCATAGACACCATTGTCAAACAAGACTCCACACTTTCCCTAGTGTGCAATGTTCATCACAAGAGACTCAATTCGATATTTGGCTAGTTACAATGAGATGTAAAATTTCACATATTGTCTATGCAACTTCATTTGGCCTCATCGTAGCCGCATATTCATTTTTGTTTGATTATTAGCACTATTTAAGTCATCGATATTGATCAAAATCGATACTCAAATTTACAAGAGAACAGCCACAATCAACACACATAAGAAGTGGCAAATATTTTATTTTTTTTTGGAAGGGTCCAAAGATCATTTATTATCATTTAAAACAAGGAGCCACAAGCACAATCATCCCCCAAAAATAGTGTAACACACAATTATAGCTCAAAACCAAAATATATACACAAAACAAGAGAGTCACAAAAGATCACACAAAAGGTGGGCTCAAAGTGTGTTCACACGGGGTTAACACACTCATAAGATAGGCCACAAAAGAGGTATAATGTCAAAATTATTTCACACTCTTCAAAGTTGCCTAAGATCATATCAAGAGATTGCATCACTTAGTCAACCGGACCAACTGGGAAAATTCTAGGTGTCATCACACATGGTTCACGGTAAGCTCATCACACAAGGCATAGACACCATTGTCAAACAAGACTCCATACTTTCCCTAGTGTGCAATGTTCATCACAAGAGACTCAATTCGATATTTGGCTAGTTACAATGAGATGTAAAATTTCACATATTGTCTATGCAACTTCATTTGGCCTCATCGTAGCCGCATATTCATTTTTGTTTGATTATTAGCACTATTTAAGTCATCGATATTGATCAAAATCGATACTCAAATTTACAAGAGAACAACCACAATCAACACACATAAGAGGTGGCAAATACTTTTTTTTTTAGAAGGGTCAAAAAATCATTTATTATCATTTAAAACAAGGAGCCACAAGCACAATCATCCCCCAAAAATAGTGTAACACACAATTATAGCTCAAAACCAAAATATATACACAAAACAAGAGAGTCACAAAAGATCACACAAAAGGTGGGCCTTACCCCACCACAAATAAAATCATTTGTCCTCAAATGCAAACAAAAACTAAAATATCCAACAGTCAAAATAAAGTAAGACAAAGAAAGAGGTAAAGGAAGGATCATGTCTACACAGTTGCTCCATCTGTCTGGGCATCAATGCCCGGAGTCATCTCAGATGCAACAACAGTACCAGACTCACTAGGAGCTGCCATGGATGTCTGGATCACTGACTACATAATCGTCTCCTCAAGATCCGGTAGGTCTCCATATATGCTCTTCTCTATAACCTCGATCATCTCTTTGTCAGTCTCTGCATCCAACTCATCAACTGCTGGATCATCCCTATGCATGTCTCTGGTGGTAGCCGGAGGAATCCTTGAAGTCTCAAAAGTGTTCAAATCATATGCAACCTCCATCAAAGAAGTGAAGTCAGTAGAGTTTAGATAGTCTACGTCCTTCATCAAATCTGTTACCTCAGCTTTCAAAGCCGTCATCTCGGAGGTCTCCCCCTTCCTTCTTTCACAAGCTCTCACTCTAGTAGCCAAATCATCAGCAGAAGCCCGAAGGGGGGGGGGGCCAGTGCAGCTAAAATAGCACTCTTAATCATCCATGGGAAGGATCTCTCTAACCAGGTCGCCCTCACGTCAGCTGAATGGGCCAGATACCCCATCTTAAGGATCATCGCTTGAGTAATCTTGGCCGTTAGGGAGGAAGTGGAGGTGCCAGGAGCCTATGAAGAAGAGGAATAGGTAGAAGTGCCTGAAGGCCCGGAGGCCGAAGTAGGCAAAGATGCCTTTGCAGGTATCAAATCTATATCCACCTCTGGGGATGTGTTCACCAGAGAAGCTCTTCTCCTATCATCCTCCTCTCTAGTATACTCAGCCTCAATATGCTGGATGTCAATGTTGAAAGAAGGGGTGACCTTAGTATCTCTAGTCGGATCCCTGGGACTCCAGTACGGCGGCATAACTCCGCGATCAGTACCGAAAATGGTAGAGAAGTTTGCCTCTGCTTGGCCCTCATGTCCATTTATTTCTCAATGAGATGTCCCAAGTTGATGCTCTTCCTAGAAATAATTGACCCAAGGCAAGATGCCTTAGGATGACGCAGAATAAACTCATTCTGGGAAGCCATAATAGAGCTGCTGATGAATCCAAATCAATAACGTGTAGCTACACTCAGGTCCCTATTCTCAATCGAGACTCCTGCCTCTATCCACCTCAGGGTGGTGTCTTAAATGGGTAGTGCCAGCTAGCCCTTAAGCTCATTCAATGAAGATGTGGCAGTAGTCAGGTTGGGGTAGTCAAAGTCAGATAACCTATCAATTATGGTGCTGATGTACTCACTATTGCATTCCAGTTCCTTAACTCGGACCATAACTGACTTAACCTGTCTGAATTTGCTTTCTTCTTCTTGCTTTTTAGAACTAGGTCACCATAATCTATATAGAACTCTCGGACTCATGAAGGAATTTAGGGGCCTTGGGGCCTGGTGAACTGCTCTAATCTGCGGAAATGGAGGGTGTCCCTCACATTTCAGTACTTGCCCTTTAGGCCTTCTGTCAAGAGCAACTTCTCCTCGAGGATGGTTCACAAACCATCACCATTAAATCTATTCAGAAGCCTGGGAGGACGGAGGAGTGGTTGTATAGGAGCCATAGGAGGTGCCGAAGCTGGCACTGAATCTGCTAGTGGAGGAGCTGGAAGGACTCTAGCTGAGTCAGGGTGAGTTCTAGCCTGGATTTCATCCCACCGGGACTGCGAAGGCTGGTCATCTTCAAGCTCAGATAGAGCAGCCTGGGTACTATTAGTCATCTTGTCAGATATAGGCCTCTTGCCCCTTCTCTGACCTCTAGTTGGAGGCTCTTGCCTTCTAATTTTTGAAGGATTTGATCCCTATTCGTTGATTGTGATACCCTGTACTCTTTTCGGGGAGAAATGTCTATGTTGGTCCTGACCATGTCTTCAAAACATTGGGAAAAAGTTAGAACCATTTCTATCAAAGGTACAGAAAAATAATTGCACACAGACTCGCCGAATCACTTTGGCGAGCTAGATCGAGCTCGCCGAAAGGATTGGCTTAACAATCTCAGAAAATTTGATGAGTCGGCGATGGAAAGGCCTTTCGGTGAACCACCGACATCCTTCGGTGAGTGAGTATTAGCCTGCAAAAAGTTACAGTGCAATTTAAGATACAGGGGTGTAGAAAAAGGGCGAACAAGAAGACTTTCAGCGAGTTGTTGAGTGCCATCAGCGACCTCAAGCTTCTCACCGAAAGTTACAGAAATAAACATCAAGCAAAATATGAAACTAAAGGAGAGATGGGGACCTTAGGAGAACCGCCGAGTGGTTCGGCGAGCTCGACCCAGCTCACCAAATGACCCAACGTGCCTTCTTTCAACCCAACTTCACAAATTCGACCCCGCAACCCCCGAAAACAGAATCAATGTATGCTCTACTCAAATTAATGCAAGACCCATAACACCCATTAACCTGGGATACTCAGACATCTCCCGATTTTACCAAATTTGGCCATTTGACATCTTTTACCCTTAATAATGACATCACCCGCTCTATTATTGGACAAAATACGTCATTTGGCACAACTACGGGTTATTTAGACTTCACTGGACTAGACCCAACAACATGCAAGCAGAACCTCACAAGATTTAACCAATTTTAAGGCACAAAATTACAGGATTTTAACAATATAAACACTACGGGCAAGATTATCAAATTAAAACAGGTATTCAAATACACCAATCCGATCAGAGAGGCCCAACACACCTCAATAAGATAAAATCATTTGCATAAGAGTACAATGCAAAAAGTAAACTTGGGGTTCAGAAAACCAACCTTTAATGCCGATTAAGATAAGATTGAAATACTAGGCGGCAATGTAATCCAAATCTGAGCACAAATCAATGACTAAAATACTACTAGAAATGTGAATATATAAACTATAGTACAGGTGTGAGTTTCTGAAGTTTGAAAGTGAGGGAAAGTGAAGAGTTGGAAGTTTAAACCTTTGGCCTTTCAAGAAAGCATCCACTTCTCGACCATTAGGAAACATTAGTCGTGCTTACCGACCCACTCGGCGACACGCCGAGTGGTCATTTACCTCGCGAAGTTTTACAAGACCCTCAGTTGATATGGGGGTCCAAACGGCGGTATAGATCGTGATCTCCAACCTAGTTGGCGACTCGCCTATAATATCCTGGGCTTGCCGAGTTTTACAGACTCCAATGTAAAATTGTCTTGAGTTCAACGATGGTTTGGATCGGGCCGACAGGACCTTTAGCTCGCCAACTTGCACTTTTCAACCACTTTCCACACTTTGACCTACAAATTCAACACACCATTATTCTAAACTTAAAAAGAAAGAAAATAAAACTTGGGTTGCCTCCCAAGCAGCGCCTTAGTTAACCTGGTGGCACGACGCAAGTCCACCTTCAAACCTCATTCTTGGGGTTGACCATAGTGTCACTAGGCAACCCCCCTTGCTATCTCCAGTTTAGATGAGACGAGATATGACCCATTTGGGTCTCCAACTTCTTGATCAACACTGAATGGGAGGTGATGGTCTATCTAAGGGTCGACACATCTTCTTTCATTTCCTTTAAAATCTTGTCCGGTCCCTCAACTTTATTGACGGTACGAGAAATCATATCCTCAGATCGACCACCTTCCGAATCCTTTATCTTTTGGTGCTCGTGGAGAGGCACATGCCTATCCTTCTCCCCATCCTTCCCATTTGGATTACGGTCCCTCCATTCACGATCTCGATCTTTCCAACCTTCATCCCTATTCCAACCTTGGTTACCACCCAGCCTCGGGTAGTTTGAACGATAACCACTACCTCGGTTGGCTAGGAAATTCACCTATTTGCTATACAAGGCTTCAAACATGGACTCATTCAGATTAGCACATCTAACACCCACGACATTGACATTTCGAGCACCAGCTCCTATGACCTTTTTAGACAAAATGTCAAGTTGTGTCATTGACATTTAGCCAACTTTTTTCCTATAAAGACTAGCCATTCAATAAAGGACTATGACAAACGGTATCTTCAAGAGGTAGTTAGACTTCACGGGGTGCCAATTTCGATTATATGAGATAGAGGGGTACAATTTATTGCACAGTTGTGGAAGTCATTATAGAAAGGCTTAGGTTCAACGGTGAACTTGAGTACTGCTTTTCAACCTCAGACAAATAGTCAAGTAGAGTGCACTTTTCAGACTCTAGAAGATATGTTGAAGGCATATGTGATTGATTTCAAAGGTAATTAGGATGATCACCTTCCTCTCATTGAGTTTGCTTATAACAATAGTTACCACTCTAGCATCCAAATGGCTCCGTATGAAGCTCTTTATGGGAGAAGATATAGATCTCTAATTGGATAGTTTGAGGTTGGTGAAGCTAGGTTGATTGGACTAGACTTAGTTCATCAAGCTATGGAGAAAGTGAAAGTTATTCAAGAGAGGTTAAAAATAGTGCAGAGTCGTCAGAAATCCTACACTGATGTTACGAGAAGTGAGTTAGAGTTTGAAGTAGATGATTGGGTATACTTGAAAGTTTCACCCATAAAGGGTGTTATGAGTTGGTAAGAAGGAGAAGCTTAGTCCCTGGTACATTGGTCCTTACCGAATATCCAAAAGGATTGGTAATGTAGCTTATGAGTTAGAGCTACCACAGGAGTTAGCAGCGGTCCATCTGGTATTTCATATTTCCTTGTTGAAGAAGTGCATGGGAGATGTTGCACTTATCATACCAAATGAAGCTATTGGTATCATGGATATCTTATCTTATGAGGAGATCCCTGTTCAGATTCTAGACCATCAGGTTCGCAAGTTGAGGACAAAGGAAGTAGCATTAGTCAAAGTTCTATGGAGAAATCAGTTTGTTGAGGAAGCTACTTTTGAAGCTAAGGAGGAAATGAAGAAGAGATATCCACACCTCTTTGAGCTCCGATAAATTCCAGACCAAGGTACTAATTCTCTTTTGAGTACTCTTTAACTTATATGCATGATGTGTTAGATTTGCTTGTTGGGTGTTTGAGTTGAATGTTAGATGTTACGTCCTTAGCCTACTAAGAGTTATCTCATTCAAGGACGAATGTTCACAAGGAGGAGATATTGTAACACCTCGCTATTTGAGAGAAGTAGAAAGAACTAGAATTAGAAAGAAATGGTTTTTGGAATTAATCAAATTTGGAAAGTTTGACAAAGTTAAGCTAAGTATAAGTGTTGGGTCAACTTCAAACAACCATAAATCCTAGCTCAGAATGAGTTAGGTGAGCTACAGATACCATAGGAAATATCTTTGAATTAACCTTCCAACGCCGCTGAGTGTGCTCAATTTTGATTTCGTATGAGGGAGATATGGCCATTTAAAATTGGGCTGTCTAGATAAGAAAAGTCAAAATCGGATTTTAGAAGGGTATAATGGTCTTTTCACAACCCAATTAATTCATTTCAATTTTGGTAATTAAGTTGGGGTCTAAACTGAATTTGTTCAGTTTACACTTTACTACATTAATTTAGGGTTTTGGGAGAAGAGAAAAGAAGATGAGAAAAGAGGAGAAGAAGCAAGGATTCATCACGTTCTTGAAGCTAAGCTTGTGAATTTTGCCAAGGGTTGATCCCTCCGACGTATGTGAGGTCACATAGCATTGGGTTAGTTCACCCATGCGCCAATCATGACTCAATTCCACAAAATTTTGTTCTTGAAAGTTTAGAAATTAAGTTCTTGATCGGTTTTGTTGAAATTCTATTGGGTTCTTGATTTGTTGAAGTTGTTGAGGAATTCTTGAGTTGAATTCATGAAAATTGGTGTTGTTTTGAGTAGATTCTTCCAAATTTTGATTTTGTATTTGATTCTAAGTTTTTGGGAAAGAAATTAGTTGAATCTAGAGAGTGTAGGGTTGAAAAATGAGTAAGAAAATTTGTCAAAACCAAGGGAGGGGGTTGGGGCACTGCACCAGTCCGAGCGCCCCAAATAAACTTCTGTAGTTTGGGCTCTGGGGCTCCACGCTAGCTAGTACGCCCCAACCCAGCTTTTGAAGTTTGCTCTCTGGCGCCCCGCGCCACTCAGAGTGCCAGGGACACCAGGTCTTCTACCCTTTTCCACTTTTTTCCGTTTGAGTTTCCTTGAATCGTACCTATATTTCCTAGTTGATTCTTATACTCTAAGGTACGTCTAAACATCATGATATTGTTTATAACATGAGATCATGGCCCTTGAATCCATAAATCAAATTTAAGGTTGAGTTACGAGTCAAGTCAAGAGAGTTCTTAGAGTCTTTCAAAAGTCTTATGCAATTGTTTTAAACATGTTTTAAAGACTTAAGCTTTGAGTTTTAGAAAGTGTAGAGCCAAGTTCATTTCTTCAAATGACAAATGAGAACTAAGTAATCCCAAAAAACAAATGTTTTCACATTTAAGATAAGAGAAAACACTGATTTCCAAATGAGTTTTCATGAGTAGTTTTGAGTTCCATCTCTTTTAAGAGATAAGCTTTTTGAGTAAGTACCTCAAATCACATTAAGAGTTTTGTTTTAAAACATATGAGATGACTATATTTTGGGAGTAGTATTGAGCACCAATATAGGAACGAGTTCATAATAAACCATTTAGACATCCTAGGTAGAAAGGGTCATACTTTTTAGATGATTCCTTAGTGCTTTTTAGCATAGACTAGTGGATCCACTTCATTGAGGCGTTCTATATCCCGACAAGTTATAGGACAGTTCTGGCAGCATGGACGAGACGTTGTATCATCACATAAGCTCATAGTGATGGTTGTCGGTTAGAGATACTCCCATAGAGTTATATTACATTATTATATATGTATATTTAGTTGTTTCTTATTATTTAAAATGCTTTATATAAACTGCACATTTACTGACGTTTAATTCTACATTTGAGATTGAGTATTCATGAGTTGAGTAAAGCAGAGGTAAGTATTCTTTCATAATTCATTACAAGCTTATGTCTTGTATAGTATTCCCCTCGCATGCTCGTACATTCAATGTATTGATGCCATTTTGCCTGTATGGTTTTATGATGCAGATACAGGTAACCAGCATCACCATCTAATGCCTCGTTGATCTAGTCGAGCACTCAGAGTCAGTTGGGTAGCCTCCTTGATTTCCGGAGGATCCCTTTGATTATGTTTTGTTTTATTGATTTTGTCTATTTCAGTTGTTAGGGTGATCGGAGATCTTGTCTCAACATCCCACTTCTGGAGGCTTCATAGACAGTTAGATATGAGTTCTTTAGTGTCAATATTTTAGTTGTTTGATTTAAAGACTTGAGTTGCCATTTTGGCTAAGTTGAATATTATTTTCTAAACATTCTCAGTTTATCAAGTCAGACAGTTTTTTAAGATTGTACGTTAGTACATTTTTTGTTAAGTAAGTCTTCCGTTGGGAGTCTAGCCAAGCCAAAGGTTTGCTTGGGGCCAGCAATGGTTCTCGATTGCCAGTCCCGCCCAAGGTGGTATTCTCGGGGTGTGACACTAGTACAATCTTTCCTAGTTTTGTACACTCCATCTATTTTGTCCAATTCTATCTAAGCCGTAAAAAGTCACACTAACTGTCACAACCCGATTCTACACCCTGGACGTGGCCAACACTCAAGAGCCATTATTGGTCCCAAAGAGAACCCTCATCATGTCTTACTACAATCGGAAGGCTAACTTAAGCATATAAAAGCTTAAAAATTGAATTAAATTCAATAATCTCAACTTTAAAATAATCTAAACAATACTCGATAGATAAATCAGAGTTTGTAAAACAACTCAAGGAAGATAAATACTGAAAACTACTCAACTTTGTCTATCTATGAAGCCTCTATTATTACAAAAGTATATCGGGACAAGACCCACGGAATCTCAAAACTACTAAATATAAGATAAAGGTTAAGTCCTCTGGAATGTATCAAGGCTCACCAAAGCTGATTGGAATATTCCATGACCTCAACGAAACATCTGTTGATGATCTTGAATTCCTGTATCTACATCATGAAACGATGCAGGCCAAATAGCTCAGTACATGGAATGTACAAGCATACAAGGAGAATTTCTAAAGCATAAACATAAGCTTGAACTAGTGGAAAAGAAACATACTTGCCTTTCTCAACTCACTCAACTCAACTCAAAGAAACATAGTTCAACTCAATAACAAAATACTCAACTCTGGATACTAAACTCTGAATACTCATCTTTGGATAAAGCAACAATAAGATATGCAATATATGGAAAGCTTTTAAAATAGTATATAGCAACTCAATATATTGAAGAGTACAATAATAACTTAGTTTGTACGCAATAATATAAAATAACTCTGTTTCTATATAAGAATACAAAATATCTCTATGGGAGTATCTCTAACCGACAACCATCACTATTAGCTATGTGATGATACAACGTCTCGCCCACGCTGCCAGAACTATCCAACACCTTGCCATGATATAAGAGCTCTCAACTAAGTGGATCTACTAGTCTATGCTAAAAAGCATTAAGGAATCATCTAAAAAGTATGACCCTTTCTACGCACGTCTGCTACATGGTTTATGGATACTTGAGTTATCTGAACTCGTCCCCATACCAGTGCTCAATACTACTCCCAAAATATACTCAACTTATATGTTTAAAAACATAACTCTTTCTGTGGTTTGAGATTATTACTCAAAATCTTTCTATAGAAAAAGAGATGTTACTCAACTATTCAAAACTCTTTCGGAAATCTCAGTTTCCTCCTCTTTTAAATGTGAAAACATTTACTCTTGGGAATATTTAGTTCCCATATATCATTTTAAAGAAAATGAACTTGACTCTACTCTTTCTCAACTCAAGTGCTCAGGTCTTAAAACAAGTTTAGAAAAAGTTGCAAAAGACTTCTGAAAATAGGGTTCATGTCAAATGATAGACGTGAACGACTTAATTCAAGGTTTTCAATAACCATACAAAGAACTCGATAATCGAAACTCAACAACTCAGAACTCAAGAACTTCAATGATACTACTCATTTCAAGAATGCTCAACTTAGAGGGTTCATGCAGAATTATGGGCATGAACAACTCAACTCATGGACTTCAGGGTACTACTCATCTCAAGAATGTTCAACTCATAAGGTTCATGTGGAATTATGGTCATGAACAACTCAACTCATGTACTCCATGGGTAATATGTAATAGTCCCATGATTAGGAATAAAATCTCAAATAGGTTAGGAACTCAATACTCAAGATTTATAACATGAAGGTACTACTCCTCTCAAAGAAACCTAACTTATAAAGTTCATGTGGAATTTATGGGCATGAATGACTCAACTTGAGGGTCTACGTAACAACATCGAACTCATGAATACAATTCTTCCCATTCTCATACTTACTTCCTCAAAACTTAGCTGAAATCAATAGTTGGTCTCAAAGGATTCACAATTGAACTCAAAGACTTTCTTGAACTGTACTCTTAACTCTCTCTTGAGTGTGAATTATGAATTCAAGAGTTATGGTTCATGATATGAAGGATCTCGTGATGATAAACTAGACTCATGAATACATTCTCCTCATTCTAATACTCACTTGCTTGAGTCTTGAAATAAGTTATTAGAAATTGTAGAAGACTCCTCAAAAAGACTCAAAGGGAGTTTCTCAAAATGTTTGAACGAACTCTCAAGACTTAACTCTTAGCTCTACCTTGAATTTGAATTATGAATTCAAGGTTGTAATTTGTGATAGAAAAGATATTGTGATGCTTAGCAGAGTTTTTAGATTGTTAAACATGACAAACAATCAAGAAATGCTTAGCGGAGATGCATTTTAATGTTTGGTCACAAAATAATTTTGAGGCAGTGGGGTCTGCGAACTCTCCATGACATGGAGAGAAAAGTTACCCTGCTGAGGAATAGGTCCATGACGCGGACCTAGTACCTTATTTCTGCCAGACTTTTTCCTTCTTCGTTTTCTCACCTCAATTCGCCTAAATTCAATTCTCTTTCTCAATTTCTTTTTAGATTCAAATACCCAATACATATGCATAAGAATCTAATCAGACACAAATCTAAAATCAACTCGATTTCCTGAAGAACTCATTAATCTCATCTTAACTCAACAACGAAAGCCAATTTCGAGAACACAATTCAAGAACATCAAACCTCATATTTCTAGAAAGAATTTAACACTGAAATTAACATGATTGGCGTGTGGGTGAACAAACCCAACACTGTGGAATCTTACATATCTCTTATGGATCAAACCCATGGCGAAAATACGCAACAAAAGTCAAGAACCTCGATGAACGCTTTGATCCTCTCCTCTTTTCTCTTCTTTTCTCTTCTTGAACTCTCAACTAAAACCCTAGGCGTATATTAGGATTATAAAACTGAACCTAATCAGATTAGACCCTTAAAATTTACTAAAAATGAATTAAATCTGATTGAGTTTGGAAAAGACCAAAATACCCCTTACTATTTTACGGTTACTTTCCTTAACCGGATTGCCTGACTTCAAAAAGGCATATCTCACTCATCCAAACTCGAAACTTAGCAAACTCGGTGGGTTGAAAAGATAATTCAAAGACCTTTCATTAGCTATCTTGTAGCCCACCTAAAGAATTATTTAATGAGAATTATGGTCGTTTGAAGTTGACCCATAACTCATAACTGAAGCACAACTTGCAAAATTTCAGATTTTGCTATTACCAATTTAGTTCTTTTTGGAACTCAAGGTGCTACATCTAGTGACCTCAACACTTAAGAAAATTTAAATTCCTTGGTGAAAAGTTACTCACTACAAAGGATGATTCAAGTCTTAGCTAAAAAAATTTTGGGATGTTACAACTACAATTCGACTATTGTCAATCGACAATAATTTCTATTCTTATTTGATGATTTATGTGGAACTACGTCTTTGATATTTCTCACAGAATTGATACCGTTTGTGTCACAAAAAAGGCGAAATATTTATTCAGAGGAAATCCTTGTTTGGTCATGGTTTAAATCCTTTTTTACCCAAGGGCTATGAAATAGTCTTGAATGATGAAGATGAGAAAACATATTTGATGGAACAACAACTCAATTATGTGAAAAAATCAGAGGTTACATAGATGTTACCTTATGATTTTGATAATAAAGTCTCTACATTTTTATTAATTTAAAAACATTAGTCCTAACTTATTGCCTCATAACTTCTTGCAGGAACATTTAGAAAATTACAGTGAGCTCAAAGATATTTTTTCAATGTTTAAAAGGCAGCGCAAGAACGTCAAAGAGGTGTACGATAAGGTGATACATATTTATAATTTGAGTACATAGATATTTTGGACAACCCTCGTGATCTTGTTTATAAGTACTATGTTTTTTATGTGTAGGTTATCCTACTTCTCAATGACCATCCGCATTTCCTAGAAGAGTCCAAAGTTCTTGAACGATTCATTTACTACTAATCAACTGTCTTATTTAAACGATGCGAAACCATAGATGAAGTTAAATATAGTACTTTTATCATGTTCCTTGTTTCATTATACGCATCGCTACACGGATTTAATTGAAAACATATTTCAAATAGTTCGATTGAAAGCTCATTGTTCTAGATTATTGTTTATCCGTTGTTTCATCTAGCCCTATATTGTTAACTTGATACTGAACTTTGATCATATGTGAGGTATACTATATTTTTTTTATTCATTTTTACATTTTCAATTAGTATATTATTAGAGATAAACATAATACAATATCTATATTATTTATGCGTATGTTAAGGGTTATAGATTTATAAGATGCCCCAACTATAGTGAAAAAAATGACCTATTTTTATATTTTAATGTTCATCTTATTTTCTTCAATAATGTGTTGTACTTTTCATATGTAAGCTAAGCCTGAAGTTGTTGATCCTAGGACTAAGTCTATCAGAAATTATGATAAGGTAATGATGATATATGGAAAAGATAGAGCTAGTGGGAAGCATGCTGAGACTGGACCAGATATGTTAAAAAGAGTTACCGATAAAAATTTGAAAAGATCAAGTACTTGTTCGTTGATTATTGAAGAGGTTGACGAAATGATTTCTATGAATGGTGCTTCACTGTAAAATACTGAGGGAGATAAACAGGATGAGCAAAGTCAACCAATTAATGATGCACCTAAATCAGATGTCTCTTCCAAGGTACCAACTCATCAAAGAAATAAAAAATCTAAACGTAATCATTTTGAAGGCATGGCTGATATGTTGAGAGGTGGCATGGATAATTTGGCTCATGCGATTAATCGACTATCAACTATGCCACCTATTTCTGAAATCGAGATCTGGCAAATAATAAAAGAGATGAATTTGGAATCTCATATGAAGTCAAAGGATTATATATTTATTTGTGAAGATGCAAATATGTGTCACACATTGATGGGATGTCCACAGGAAGAACGCAAGTCTCTTTTATTGGCCATGATGCTAGCACGTGATTAAGTTTAGATTAATTTTATTTGAATTTTAAGTATTTTTGATTTTATAAAGGATATGAATATTTTAGTTTTGACAATTATTTTATTATGCATTTTAAGCTACAGATTATTTGAATTATTTGTTTTGTTATGAAGATTTATAGCATATATTATCGATATTATTATCAGTATGATCTAAGTTATGAATCAAGTGATATGCATAGTTATACATCTACATTGTCGTAAGTTGATATGGATAATTGATTTATCAATTTGTGAACGAATTAAAATTTATAGTTAACGATTTAGAGTTAACAATTGGTGAACGAATAAATAGATTATTAGTTAATTTATACAAAGCAATATCTTCTTATCTTTTCATCATTTTTCAAAATTTCTTAATTAATGCGGTATGTGATAATATTTAGAATTGAATATAAACATGATAATAATGTTTGATAATATAATTATAATTGATGATCTAATTTTATGTTATTTTCATGACATAAAAGAATATGCATGATTGACGGATAGTTTTGTTATTTTATTAGTAATTACTAATAAATTTAGTATTTAAAATAATTAAGGACATTTTAGTAAAATTTTAAATTACAATACAATAATACCAAACAATAAAAATATTATTAAACAGCAGCAAACAATACAGTCTAACCAAATATTGTATCTATCATATAGTACAGTACAATACAATACATTATGAAACAATGAGTAACAATGATCCAAATAGAGCGTTAGGGGTTAAACCCATGGAGAAAAATCCACAACAAAACTCAAGAATCTCGACAAATGCTTTGACCCTTTCCTTTTTTTCGTTATTTCTCTTCTTTTCTCTTCTTGAACTCTCAACTAAAACCCTAAGAGTATTTGTAACACCTCGCTATCTGACAGAAATAGAATGAACTAGAGTTTGGAAGAAATCACTTTTCGAAATAATCAAATTTGGAAAGTTTGACAAGTTAAGTATAGTACGAGTTTTTGGTGAACTTTAACTGACCATAACTCCTAGCTCAAGACGAGTTAGGTGGTCTACAAGATACCGTTAGAAAGATCTTTGAATTATTTTTCCAAAACTACTGAGTTTTCTCAATATCGAGTTTGTATGAAGGAGATATGACCATTTGAAGTCGGGCTACCTAGATAAGAAAAGTCAAAACTGGATTTTAGAGGGGTATTTTGGTCATTTCATTACCCAATTAATTAAATCCATTTTTAGTAAATTATTTGGGGTCTAAGTGAGTTAGTTCAGTTTATGCAATTGAGAATTACACTAGGGATTTGAGAAGAGAGGAGAAAGGAGAAGAAAAGTTCAAGATTCGTCAAGTTCTTGCAATTTTGGTTGTGGATTTCACCAAAGATTCAATCCTACGAAGTATGTAAGTTCACATAGCATTGGGTTTATTCACCCACGTGCCCAACATGTTTATTTCAGCGTGAATTCGTTCTAAAAAGATTGAAACTTTGATGTTCTTGATATGTGTTCTTGAATTTGGTTTCGTTCTTGAATTGGGCTGTGATTGAGGAGTTCATGAGATTATTACTTCAATTTATAGAGTTTTTTTTAGTACATATACTAAGTATCTGAATCTAAAGAGAAGTTCAGAGAAAGTAGTCGAATTTAGGCAAATTGGGGTTATAAAATGAAGAAGAAAAAAGTCGGGTGAATCTGTGTACCAGGTCCGCTTCGCATACCTGTTCCTCAATATAGGAGGACTCTTCTCTATGTCGTGGAGTAGTCACAGACCCTTCTGCCTCAAAATTTATTTCGCGACCAAAAATCAAAATGCTTCTCCGTGTCGTGGACTCATTTTTAGACAGTGATTTCTTGATCATTTCTCATGTTTAACTATTTAAAAACACTCCTAAACATCATGAGATCTTTCCTATCACAAATCACGATCCTTGAATCCATAAATTCAAATTCAAGGAAAGCTAAGAGCCAAGTTTAGAGAGTACGTAGAGTCCTTTTAAAAAGTCCTTTGCAAATACTTTAAACTTGTTTTAAGACTTGAGTTTTGAGTTAAGTAATAGTAACATATGATGTTTATTTCTTGAAAAGAGTATATGAGAACTAATTAATCCCAAAGAGTAAATGTTTTCACATTTAAACAAGAGAGGAAACACTGCTTTCCAAGAAAGCCTTTGAACTAGTTTTTGAGTAATTATCTCAAACCATAGATAGAGTTTTTGTTTTTAAACATATGAGCTGAGTATTTTGGGAGTAGTATTGAGCACCGATATGGGGACGAGTTCATAATAACTCAAGTCTACATAAACCATGTAGCCATCGTGGGTAGAAAGGGTCATACTTTTTAGATTATTCCTTAGTGCTTTTTAGCATAGACTAGTGGTTCCACTTAGTTGAGGCGTTCTATATCCCGGCAAGTTAAAGGACAGTTCTGGTTGCGTGGGCGAGAGGTTGTATCATCACATAGCTCATAGTGATAGTTGTCAGTTAGAAAAACTCCCACGTAATATATTACTTTACTATAAGATTAAATTTGAGTTGCTATTTATTATTTAAATGCTTTATATAAACTTCACCTTTACTATTGTTTATTTTTTAATTGACTTGAGAATTCATGAGTTGAGTAAAGCTGAGGTAAGTGTTTCTTTCAATATTTATTTCAAGTTTATGTCATTTTTATTTTTCCCCTCGCATGCTCGTACATTCAATGTACTGATGCCATTTATCCTTCATCATTTTATGATGTAGATACAGGTAACTAGGATCAACATCCAGTGCCCCATTAATCCAGTTGAGCACTCAGAGTAAGTTGGTGAGCCTCATTGCTTTCCGAAAGATCCCTTTGGTTATGTTTTGTTTTATTTCTTTTGGCTATTTTAGTTGTTAGAATGATCGGGGGTCTTTTCCTGGCATCCCTCTTAGTATCTAGAGGCTTCATAGATAGTTAGATATGAATTCTTTAGTCCTTATATTTCAGTTGCTTGATTTTAAAGACTTGAATTGCCATTTTGGCTAAGTTGAATGTTATTTTATAAACATTCTAGTTTATCTATTGAGATAGTTTATTTCAGATTGCATTTAAGTACGTTTTCTATTGAGAAAGTCTTCCATTGAGAGTCTAGCCAGGCCAAGGGTTCTCTTGGGGTTAGCAATGGTTCTCGAGTGCCCATCCTGCCTAGGATGTATGCTCGGGGCATGACAGTTCATCTCTATAAAGTCTCTTTCTAACTTGTTCTTGTGCTTCTCTTTCAGTTGATCATGCCTCCACAAAGAGATGTCTGAGGTCATTCTACTAGGAGGAATGTAAAGGGGCAAGGGGTACCTAATGCACTTGAAGTGTAACCCTAAGGAGAGGTCACAAATGTTGAATTTTGGGAAGCCATCTGATTGTTGAGTCAAGTTGTGACCAACCAAGTAGGACAAAGAGGGGTTAGACAGGATGTAGCTGATACGTCTAGGATCTGAGAGTTTCTAAGGATGAATCCTCCGAGCTTTACTAGTTCAAGCATCATTGTGGATCCAGAGAATTTCATTAAGGAGCTTCAGAAGGTTTTTGAGATTATGCATGTAACCGATGCTGAGAGAGTGGAATTAGCTTCATACCAACCAAAGGGTGTCGCTAGAATTTGGTTCGCTCAATAGAAGAAGGATAGAACTGAGGGTGCACAGATTGTGAGTTGGGCTATGTTTGAGGAGGATTTCTTGGGGCGTTACTTTCCATAGGAACTGAGAGAAGCCAAGGTACGAGAATTCCTCTCCCTTAACCAAGAGTCAATGAGTGTTCATGAGTATAGTTTAAAGTTCACCCAACTTTCCTGTTATGCCCTGGAGATGGTTGTGGATATGAGGAGTAGGATGAATCTGTTTGTTGTCGGATTGTCTAGTCTGTCGAGTAAGAAAGGTAAGGCTGTGATGCTAATAGGTGATGTGGACATAGCGAGTCTACTGATTCATGTGCAGCAGGTTGAGGAGGATAAGATGAGGGATAGAGAGGAGTTCATAAAATAAGGCTAAGACATTTGCGAATGAGTCCAGGCATAAGAAAAGTAATGCCAATCGGCATCCTTCCAACAAAAACAAAAGGGACCTCTTCCATCATCTGCTAGTGCACATGCACCCAGAAACAAAGGTGAGTACAATAGTCATAATTGATAGCACTTCAGAGCTAGACCTGCACAGTCTCAAGGTAGTGTGGCACAAGGAGGTAACTAGGCTTCTGCATGTGCTAAGTGGGGTAGGAAACACCTAGGTAAGTGTCGCGATGGCTCCATAGGTAGTTTCAAGTGTGGTTAAGAGGGATTTTCATGAAAGAGTGCCCTAATAATCGGAAAGGGAATGGGAATCAGGGCAATAATGCTCAATCTTCATCAGTTGCCCCACCAGAAAGAGCTACATCTAGAGGAGCTACTTCAGGGGCTGGCGGAGGAGCAAAGTGCCTATATGCTATCAGTAGTTGCCAAGAGCCTCACCGGATGTTGTCACTAGTATGATCAAAGTCTTTACTTATAATGTCTATGCTTTGCTAGATCTAGGAGCGAGTTTATATTTTGTGACTTTATATGTTGCAATGAATTTTGATGTTCTTCCAGAGAAAGTTTGTGAGCCTTTTTGTGTTTCGACACCTATTAGGGAGTCTATTCTAGTTGAGCGAGACTATCATGATTGTACCATTTCCGTCAATCAAAAGAGCACCATGGCTGATTTATTTAAGTTAGACATGGTTGATTTTGATGTTATTCTGGGTATGAACTGGCTTTATGCCTGTTATTCCTCCATTGCTTGTAAATTCAAATTTTTAAGTTCCAGTTTATAAGTGAGCCAGTCATTGAGTGGGGGAGTAGTTTAGTAGTGCCTAAGGGTCGTTTTATTTTGTACCTTAAGGCGAGAAAGTTAGTCTCCAAGGGGTGTGTCTATCACTTAGTCCGAGTTAATTATTCTAGTGTTGAGACACCTCCTATTGAGTCAGTTCCTGTTGTGAGTTAGTTTCCAGAAGTCTTTCCAGATGATCTACCTGGAGTCCTTCTTGAGAGAAAAATAGACTTAGGTATAGATATTCTTGCTGATACACATCATATATCTATTCCGACATATAAAATTGCTCCAGCAGAGTTGAAAGACCTGAAAGAACAATTGAAAGATCTTCTTGATAAGGGTTTTATTCGACCAAGTGTCTCACCTTAGGGTGCTCCGATCTTATTTGTGAGGAAGAAAAATGGTTCCCCTAGGATGTGTGTAGATTACCATCAATTGAATAAGGTTACTATTAAGAATAAGTATCCTCTTCCAAGAATTGATGATATCTTTGATCAATTTCAAGGCGCCAATTGTTTCTCTAAGGTAGACCTCAAATCTGGCTACAACCAATTAAGAGTAAGGGAATGTGATATTCCAAAGATAAGTTTCAGGACTTGTTATTGTCATTATGAGTTTTTGGTCATGTTGTCCAGTTTAACTAAAATGCACCTATAGCATTCATAGACCTTATGAATGGAGTATTCAAACCTTATTTAGATATGTTTGCTATCGTATTCATTGATGACATACTAATCTATTCAACGAATGAGGAAGATCATGATAGCCATCTCAGAATAGTTCTTCAAACTCTAAAGGATAGAGATTTATATGCTAAGTTCTCTAAATGTGACTTTTTTCTTGAGTCTATGGCATTCTTAGGCCACATTATTTCTGGTGATGGGATTAGAGTTCATACCCAAAAAATAGAGGTAGAGCAGAATTGGCCTAGACCCACATCTCCAATGGATATTAAGAGTTTCTTGGGGTTGGCTGGATATTATAGAAGGTTTGTATAGGGGTTCTCGTCTATTTTGTCCCCTTTGACCAAGTTGACTCAGAAGACAATTAAGTTTCAATGGTGTGAAGCTTGTGAAAAAAGCTTTCAAGAATTGAAAAAGTGGTTGATTATTACCCCAATATTGACCTTACCAGAAGGTACTCAAGGTTTTGTCATATATTGTGATGCTTTCAAAGTTGGTTTGGGTTGTGTGTTAATGAAAAATGGCAATGTTATAGCTTATGCCTCCAGATAGTTGAAAGTTCACGAGAAGAACTACCCAACCCATGACTTAGAGCTGGCTGTCGTAGTATTTGCTTTGAAAATATGGTGTCATTGTTTGTATGGTGTTCATGTAGATGTATTCACTAATTACAAGAGTTTCAGTATGTGTTTAGTCAGAAAGTACTTAATCTTAGACAGAGGAGGTGGTTAGAGTTATTCAAGGATTATGATATGAGTATCCTCTATCACCCAGGTAAGGCTAATGTTGTTGTTGATTCCTTGAGTAGGTTGTCTATGGGTAGTAACTCCCATGTTGAGGAAGAGAAGAAAGAAGTAGCAAAAGATGTGCATAGACTTGCACGATTGGGAGTTCACCTAATGGATTCCATAGAGGGAGGAGTAGTGGTGATGAATGGGGTAAATCATCATTAGTGTTAGAAGTGAAAGGAAAGCAAGACCAAGATCCTATTTTGCTTGAATTGAAGGCAAATGTTCATATGCAAAAAGTGATGGCTTTTGAACAAGGAGGAGATGGTGTATTGAGGTATCAAGGTAGGTTGTATGTACCTAGGGTGGATGAACTCCAGGAGAGGATCATGGAGGAAGCTCATAGATCTAAATATTCCATACATGTGGGTTCCATAAACATGTATCGTGACTTGAGGAGTTTATTGGTGGAGTAGTATAAAGAAGAGAATTGCGGAGTTTGTTGCTAAGTGTCCGAATTTTTTACAAGTTAAGGTAAAGCATCAAAGGCCCGGTGGTATGGTATAAAATATAGAGGTTCCGGAATGAAAGTGGGAGATGATCAATATGGATTTTATTACTGGCTTGCCGCAATCCCGCAGGCAACATGATTCTATTTGGGCTATTATAGACCGAATGACAAACTCAACCCACTTTTTGCCGGTAAAAACTACCCATTCAGTAGATGATTATGCCAAGTTGTATCTTCAAGAAGTAGTTAGACTTCATGGGGTGCCAATTTCGATTATATAAGATAAAGGTGCATAATTTACTACACAATTTAGGAAGTCGCTCCAGAAAGGTTTGGGTTCAAAGGTGAACTTGAGTACTACCTTCTATCCTTAGACAGATGGTCAAGTAGAGCTCACTATTCAGACTTTAGAAGATATGTTGAGAGCTTGTGTGATTGATTTCAAGGGCATTTAGGATGATCGCCTACCTGTCATTGAGTTTGCTTACAACAATAGTTACCACTCTAGCATCCAAATGGCTCCATATGAAGATCTTTATGGGAGAAGATACATAATATCCAAAAGGAGTAGTAATGTATCTTATGAGTTAGAGCTACCACAAGAATTAGCGATGGTTCATCTGGTATTTCATGTTTCTATGTTGAAGAAGTGTATGGGCGATCCATCATTTATCATACCTACTGAAGATATTGGTATCAAGGATAACTTGTCTTATGAGGAGATTCCTGTTAAGATTCTAGATAGCCAAGTTCGTAAGTTGAGGACCAAAGAAGTAGCAGCAGTCAAAGTTCTTTAGAGAAATCAGTTTGTTAAGGAAGCTACTTGGGAAGCTGAGGAGGATATAAAGAAGAGGTATCCACATCTCTTTGAGCTCGGAGAAACTCTAGACCAAGGTACTAATTCTCTTCTTAGTACTCTTTAATTAATATGCTTGATGTGTTAGATTTGCTTGTTGGGTTTTTGAACTAAATATTTGACGTTACATCATTTGCCTACTAAGAGTACTCTCATTTGAGGACGAATGTTCCCAAGGGGGAGATATTGTAACACATCGCTATTTGAAAGAACTAGAACGAACTAGAGTTTGAAAGAAACCATTTTTGGAAATAATCAAATTTGGAAAGTTTGACAAGTGAAGTTAAGTATGAGTTTTGGGTCAACTTTAAACAACCATAACTCCTAACTTAGAATAAGTTAGGTGTGCTACAAGATACCGTAGGAAATATATTTGAATTATCTTTTCAATGTCAATGAGTTTGCTCAATTTTGAGTTGGTATGAAGGAGATATACCCATTTGAAGTCAGGCTGTCTAGATAAGGAAAGTCAAAATTGGATTTTATAGGGGTATTTTGGTCTTTTCATTACCGAATTAATTAAATCCATTTTTAGTAAATTATTTGGGGTCTAAAATGAATCAATTCAGTTTACACAATTGAGAATTAAATGAGGGCTTTGAGAAAAGAGAAAAGAGGATAAAGGAGAAGAAAAGTTTAAGATTCATCAAGTTCTTGCAATTTTGGCTATGGATTTCGCCAAGGATTAAATCCTACAAGGTATGTTAGTTCACACAGTGTTGAGTTTGTTCACCCACGTGCCAAACATATTTATTTCATCGTGAATTTGTTCTAAAAAGGTGTAAAGTTTGATGTTCTTGATATGTGTTCTTGAATTGGGCTAAGATTGAGGAGTTCTTGAGATTATTACATCGATTTATAGAGTTGTTTTTAGTTAGGTTCTTGAATACATATAATAGGTATCTGAATCTAAAGATAATTTTAGAAAAAAGAGTCAAATTTAGGCGAATTGGGATTAGAAAAAGAAAAAAAAAGTTGGGAGAATCTGGATACCAGGTCCGCGACGTGGACTTGTTCCTCAGGATTGGGGAATTCTTCTCCATGTCGTGCAGTGGTCAGATACCCTTCTATCTAAAATTTATTTCATGACCAAAAATAAAAATGCATCTCCGCGTCACATACTCATTTTCAGACAGTGATTTCTTGATTGTTTCTCATGTTTAACTATCTAAAAACACACCTAAACATCACAAGATATTTCCTATAACAAATCACGATCCTTGAATCCATAAATTCAAATTCAAGAAAAGCTAAGAGTAAAGTCTAGAGAGTTCTTAGAGTCTTTTTAAAAAATCTTTTGTAAATGCTTTAAACTTGTTTTAAGACTTGAGTTTTGAGTTAAGTAAGAGTAACAAAAGAAATTTATTTCTTCAAAAGAGTATATGGGAACTAATTATTCCCAAAGAGTAACGTTTTCACATTTAAACAAGAGAGGAAACACCAATTTACAAGAGAGCCTTTGAGCTACTTTTTGAGTAATTATATCAAACCACAGAAAGAGTTTTTGCTTTTAAACATATGAGATGAGTATTTTGGGAGTAGTATTGACCACCGATATGGGGACGAGTTCATAATAACTCAAATCTCCATAAACCATGTAGCCATCGTAGGTAGAAAGGGTCATACTTTTTAAATGATTCCTTAGTGTTTCTTAGCATAGACTAGTGGATCCACTTAGTTGAGGTGGTCTATATCCTGACAAGTTATATGACAGTTTTGGTAGCATGGGTGAGACGTTGTATCATCACATAGCTTATAGTGATGGTTGTCAATTAGAGAAACTCCCATAGAAATATATTACTTTACTATATGATTAAATTTTAGTTGCTGCTTACTGTTTAAATGCTTTATATAAACTGCACCTTCACTGTTATTTATTTCTGCATTGAGTTGAGTGTTCATGAGTTGAGTAAAGCTGAGGTAAGTATTTCTTTCATTATTCATTTCAAGCTTATGTCGTGTTTAGTTTTCCCATCGCATGCTCTTACATTCAATTTACTAATTCCATTTGGCCTGCATCATTTTATGATGCAGATACAAGTAACCAGGATCAGCATCCAGTGCCCCATTGATATACTCGAACACTCAGAGTCAGTTGGTGAGCCTTCTTGCTTTCCGGAGGATCCCTTTGGTTATGTTTTGTTTTATTATTTTTAGTTGTTTCAGTTGTTACGATGATTGAGGGTCTTTTACCGACATCCCTCTTAGTATCTAGAGGCTTTATAGACAGTTAGATATGAGTTATTTAGTTCTAATATTTCAGTTGTTTAATTTAAAGAATTGAGTTGCCATTTTGGCTAAGTTGAATGTTATTTTCTAAACATTCTCACTTTATCTATTTAGACAGTTTATTTAAGATTGAATTGAAGTACTTTTTCTGTTAAGTAAATCTTTCACTTAGTGTCTAGCCAGGCCAAGGGTTCGCTTGGGGCCAGCAATGGTTCTTGAGTGCTAGTCCCGCCAAGGGTGTAGGCTCGGGGCATGTCAGTATTGGGGATGAATGAAACCGATTCTAATCTTTTTAGACCCCTAAATTATTACTAAAAATGATTTAAATGTGATTGGGTAAGGAAAAGACCAAAATACCCCTCATATTTTTGGGTAACTCTTTTTAATTGGACAATCTGACTTCAAAAGGGCATATCTCACTCATACAAGCTCAAAAATTATCAAACTCGGTTGCGTTGGAAAGATAATTCAAATACTTTCATTTGATATCTTATGGGCCACCTAACCTGGAAGTTATTGTCGTTTGAAGTTGACCCAAAACTTAAAGGAACCTAGGAATTACTTGAATGAATTCTCTTTAGTTCTTTTTGGAACTCAAGGTGCTAAATCTAGTGACCTTAACACATAATAAAAAATTAAATTCCTTGGTAAAAATGTACTCACTACGAAAGATGGTTCAAGTCTTAGCTCAAAAATTTTACGGGGTGTTACACCAATATCTTAGTTAGATTGACCCTTCTTATCAAAATGTTTTAACCAAGAATTTTTCTTATTTGATATGTTATATGTTGGTGTAATAAAGAAAAATTATAATTTTAATAGGTACAAAAAAATTATAAAAGAACAAATAAAGCAATACGAACTTAGTAAGCAGTGAGCGAATTGGGGCATGGGCCACATTTTATCCCAATAAATTTCAAGCAAAATAACTTTTGGGTGGGGCGCTAATTCATCTATTTATTAACTTAAATTCAAATAAATTTATCATAACCGATCCACTAGGTAGATATACCTACCCGCGTAATCTTAAGGAGAGTTAGAGTTTAGATCACATAAGATTTGGTTAGAAGATATGTGATCACATAATATTCTTTCCATTTGAAATACATTCAAATGACTGTAAACTTATCCAAAAGCTAAAGTATTCCATTTCAATTGGTGAAATCATTTATATGACCCTCATAAAGTCATCCGATTCAGCATTATATAGTTCTTAGTATATACAATATGATGTAATCTTATTCCTCTTTGCAAAAATAGAAGTTTAATTATAAGTATTAAATAGGGGGAATCCATCGGTGGCTCCCTAAACTTGGCACGAAATTTCACTTAGACACCTCAACTGTGCGATGTTCATTTTAGACACCTCAGGTAGGATTCCGTTATATTCTTTTGACACTTTTTTTACAATAAGAAAAAGGCTGAAGGAGAGTGTAATACACTCGTTGATGACGTGGCAAACGACGAATTAAATGATTACATGTGTCATTTTAAGTTAAAAATTATTTTTAAAATCTATTTAGTAAATAAAATAAAAATATTATTCTAAAAAAAATCAATTTAACCCCTCCCCTCCCCCCTTGCCCCCCATGGTAGTTGTCTTCTCTACTATACCCAACAATTTTCTTAATTTGCACTTTAAAATTGTTTTAGATTTTTTTTTTCTTTCTATCTTAGTGTTGTTTTGAGAGAAAAAGAGAGGAGGAGGAGGGAGACAAGGAGAGAAAGAAAGAAAAATTATTAAATATGAGTGTTCATATCCATTTTTTCCGGCGAAAAAGGTGGAATCGGAAATTGTCTTTTTTCATACACTCTATATCTCTTTTGTGCTATTTTCTAAAGAATAAGAATGAGAAGATGACGATGGTTGTGGTAATTTTTGGAATTGAATAAATAAAAAAATTAATTTGATTGTATTAATAGTGATGGTGGCAGCGGTGGTAAATGGATGGTGTGTAGTGGAGGAGAGAATGAGGAAGAATGGATGGTGTGTGATGGAGGAGAGAATGAGGAAGAATGGATGGTGTGTGAGGAAGAAGAATAGTATAAACCTTTTAAAAATTAGTTTTTTGGCCTGAAAAAAGCCCCTTCACGCGTTGATTTTGGATGCATTACACTTTTCATGCCATGTCAGCGAAAAGTGTCAAATGACACAACGGAATCCTACCTGAGGTGTCTAAAATGAACATTGTCCAGTTGAGGTATTTAAGTGAAATTTCGTGCCAAGTTTAGGGGGCCACCGATGGGTTCCCCCTATTAAATATCCAACATAGTGTTAGACTTTTGTGAAAAAATTATTGACCGCACAATTGTTTCAAAAATATAAGGTGAATTGCATTAGTTGCAAATTTATTAATTAACTCAAAATTCTATAGAAAGGACTAAGAACGCGTTGTGGAATTCTCATAATTGTCATGTAGAAAAAACTAACATAATTTCAAAAGAGGTAGTCTTATTACTTATTTTAAGCTCATTTTAAAATTTTACCTCTTTTGAATATTGACAAAATTTTGTTGATACAATATACGTACAGATGTGTATAATTTGATATTAGAAGTACATGAGATATACAATAGCAATTTTTTTTTCTCAATTTATTTTTTTCCTCACTTCTTCACCATTTACCTCTTTATTTCTCAAACTTCTGTGTGTTGTAGTTCATGTGAGTCAACGAGGATGGGAGAGGAAAAAGGTAGAAACAACTGAACTGAAGAAAGATTTTTTTATTTTCTCTCATCTAAAAAATTGATTCAAATCTATTTTTCGTTGATAGATCTTTTGAGACTTTTTATTTTTCATACTTCTCTTAAAAGGTGAGTACCTTTAGAAAATGCAAAAGGTGAGTACGTTTAGAAAATGGAGCATCTATTGTTTGAATTTTTTACTATAAAACTTATTTTTGTTGTTCTATTTTTGCAACATCAAGAGATTGAGAGATGACTCTCCATTTGGGTTTTCCCATAGAGATTCATAAGATCTTTGTCTTATATGTTCATTTATTTCGGATCGAGTTTGTACGTACATAACTTGTTTAGGTGAACTGTTGATAAATTAGTTATTTTAAATTCCTATGATGTATAGTATGTGTATGTTAGTGATCAAGAATTGTCAGTTGCCATTTTTTTTTTATAACTTATCAACTTAGAGTATTTAAAATCAATTTTTTGTCTTCTACTCAACTTTATCACGCCCAACTGAAGAAAAAGATTGGGTTTCTACCTAAGTTGTGTTGTTAGAGTTGATCTAGATTGATTTTTATTTTTCGGATAATTCTTCGTTATTTTAATGGCTCCAACATATAACAAGTACCACTATTTATTTAGTTGTAACATATCAAAGGATTTATCGATTTTGAATGAACTTTTAAAAGCTTTTTCTTTAATCCAAAGATAAATATTGATTTCAAGTGGATGAGAGTATAACATTACTCTATGTTAATAAATTGGACAAATAAATTTTACTGCCAACTTTTAGCTATGGTTCTATGTGTCAAAGTCAATCATAAGTTTCTTAAGGTGGTCTGGGTAATATAAGTGGTGATAGTGTTGTTGATAGAGCTGGTGCTAGAAAGCAAAAAATGACAATTGATGAGGCATTCTCTTACTTGAACCAAGTTAAGGACACGTTTCCAAATCAAAGTGAGAAGTATATCAAGTTCCTTGTCATTATGATAGACTTTAAGAGAAAAAGGTTTCCTACTAAAATATGCCTATTGTATATCATCATTAATTTCTATTCTTATTTGATGATTTATGCAGAACTAAGTCTTCAATATTTTTCACATAATAGATATTGTTGGTGTAATAGAAAAGGAGAAATATTTATTTAAAGGCATCCTCATTTACTCCTTGGTTTAAATCCTTTTTTGCCCGAGGGCTATGAAATATTCTTGAATGATGAAGATGACATAATATATTTCATGGGACAAGCACTCAATTTTGTGAAAAAAAACAAAGGTTACATTTATGTTACCTTATGATATTAATAATAAAAGGTCTACCTTTTAACATTAAAAAACGTTACTCCTAGCTTATTGCCTCATAACTTCTTGCAGGAACAATTAGAAAGCTACTCTGAGCTCATAGATATTTTGTAATGTTTAAAAAGGGGTGCAAGAACTCCAAAGAGGTGTACGATAAGGTGATCAATATTTATAATTTGAGTATATAGATATTATGGACAACCCTCGTGTTCTTGTTTATAAGTACTTTTTGTGTAGGTTGTCGTACTTCTCAAAGACCATCCAGATTTGCTAGAAGAGTTCAAACAAATTTTCTAGGACGATTTAGTTACTACTAATCAATTATCTTATTTAAACGATGTTAAAACATTGATGAAGTGAAATATAGTACTGTTATCATGCTCCTTGTTTCAAATATACATCGCAATGTGGATTTAATTTAAAACATATTAGAAATAGTTTGATTCAAAACTCAAATTGTTTAATATTATCTTTCATCCTTTGTTTCATCTAGCCCTACATTGTTAATTTGATACTCATTTTTTATCATATGTGAGGTATATTTTTTTTTTCATTTTAGCATTTTTAATAGTATAATATTAGAGATAAAGATATTACAATGTTTGTATTAATTATGCATATGTTAAGGGTTGTAGATTTATAAGATGGTCTAGCTATAGTGACAAAATCAGCCTATTTAAATATAACTAGTACAATCCGTCCTAGTATGGTATATTTCATCTATTTATCAGCTCTGTCCATTTCAATCCAAGCCGTTAAAAATGTACACTAATAGCTTAGCCAGATTGACTGACCCATGTTTTCATCAAACTCTTTTGAATTCAAATAAATTTTGCATAACCGACCCATTTGGTAGATATACCTACTTGAGTAATTTTGAGGGGAGTTAGAGTTTAGATCACATAAAATTTAGATAGAAGAAATGTGATCACATAACCTTCTTTCCATTTGAAATGTATTTAAATGATGTTAACTTATCCCTTAGCCAATGTATTCCATTTCATTTGGTAAAATCATTTAAATGACCCTCATAAAGTCATCTAATTCAGCTTTAATTTAGTATATAAAATATGATGTAATCTAATTCCTCTTTTCAAAATTGATGTATAATTATAGACATTAAATATTCCACATACTCTTGAGTTTTGTGAGGAAATAATTGACCAAGCAATTATTTCAAAAATAGAAGGTGAATAGCATTAATTACAAATTAATTAACAAACACAAAATTCTACAGAAAATTGTAACAGCGTGTTGTACAATTCTCATAATTGTGATTTATTATAATCTAGAGTGATATAGAAAAATCTAGCATAATTTTAAAATGTCCACACTTATTACTTAATTTAAGTTCATTTTAACATTTTACCTTTTCTAAATACTGACCAAATTTTTTTGATACAATATATAGATGTGCATAATTTGATATTAGAAGTACATAAGATATACAATATCAATATTTTTTCTAAATTTATTTGTTAGTCTCACTTCTTTGTCATTTACCTCTTTATTTCTGAAACTTGTGTGTGTTGTAGTGCTTCTAAGTCAGAGAGGAGGGGGAAGAAAAAGGTAAAGACAACTGAATCGAAAAAAGATTTTTGTTATATTCTCTGATCTAAACAGTTGATTAAAATCTATTTTTTGTTGATAGATCTCTTGAGACTTTTGATTTTTACATACTTATCTCAAAAGGAGTGTTTATTTAGAAAAGGAGCATCTCTTGTTTATTTCTTTTTTGTTACTTTAAAACTTAATTTTTTTTTTCTCTTTTTGCAGCGTGAAGAGAGTGAGAGATTACTCTCCATTTGGTTTTTCCCATAGAGATTCGTAAGATCTTTGCCTTCTGTTCATTTTTTTTCTAGGTCAATTTTGTATGTATTGAACTGTTTTAGATGAATTTTTGATAAATTATTTATTTTTCATTCCTATGATGTATGGTGTGTGTATCTTAAGTGATCAAGATAGGTTGGATGTCATTTTTTGCAATTACTCACCAACTTAGAGTAGTTAAAATTACTTTTTTGACTTCCCCTCAGAAATATCAGGCACAACTGAAGATAGCACTTGAATATTGACCCTTTGTTGCGTTCGTTAGGGTCGACCTAGATTGATTTTTATTTTTCAGATAATTCTTTGTTAGGTTAACGGCTCCAACGTATGAAAAGTACCACTATTTATTTGGTCTATCATATATCAAAGGATTTGTCAATTTTGAATGAACTATTAATTTTTTTTTCATTTATCCCAAAATAAACATTGATTTAAAGTGGAAGAGCGTGTAATCTAACTCTATATTAATATATTGGACAAATAAATTTTACTGCAAACTTTTAGCTAGGGTTCTATTTGTCACAATCAATCACATGTTTCTGTAGGTGGTATGGGTAATATTAGTGGTGAGAGCGATGTTGACAGAGCTGGTGCTAGTAAGCCTAAAATGACTATTGACGAGGCATTCTCTTATTTGAACCAAGTTAAGGCCAAGTTTCCAAATCAAAGGGAGAAGTATATCACATTCCTTGTCGTTATGATGGACTTTATGAGAAAAAGGTTTGCTACTACAATTCGACTATTGTCAATCGTCACTAATTTCTATTCTTATTTGATGATTTATGTGGAACTAAGTATTTGATATTTCTCACATAATTGATACCGTTGGTGTCATAGAAAAGACGAATGATATATTCAAAGGACATCCTAGTTTGGTCCTTGGTCTAAATCCTTTTTTACCCAAGTGCTATGAAATAGACCTGAATGATGAAGATGAGAAAACATATTTGATGGAACAAGCACTCAATTTTGTGAAAAAAACAGAGGTAACATATGTGTTACCTTATGATTTTAATAATAAAAGGTCTACATTTTTATTAATTAAAAAAATTTATTCCTTAATTATTGCCTCATAACTTCTTGCAGGAACGTTTAAAAAATTACAATGAGCTCAAAGATATTTTTTTCCATGTTTAAAAGGTAGTGCAAGAATGCCAAAGTGGTGTACGATAAGGTGATACATATTTATAGTTTGAGTACATAGATATTTTGGACAACCATCATGCTCTTGTTTATAAGTACTATTTTTTTTATGTGTAGGTTATCCTACTTCTCAAAGACCATCCAGATTTGCTAGAAGAGTTCAAAGTTCTTCTAGAACGAGTCAGTTACTGCTAATCAACCATATTATTTAAACGACACTAAACCATTGATGAAGTTAAATATAGTACTTTTATCATGCTCCTTGTTTCAAATATGCATCGCTATGTAGATTTAATAGAAAACATATTTCAAATAGTTCGATTGAAAACTCATTGTTCTATATTATTGTTTATCATTTCTTTCATCTATCCTTATATTGTTAACGTTGATACTGAACATTGATCATATGTGAGGTATACTATTTTTTTTCTTCATTTTTACATTTTCAATTATTATATTATTAGAGATAAACATAATACAATATTTGTATTAATTATGCATATGTTAAGGGTTATATATTTATAAGATGCCTAACTATAGTTACAAAAATAACCTATTTAGATATAATTAGTACAATATGTCCTAGTTTGGTGCAATCCATCCTTTTATCAGCTCTGTCCATTTCAATCCAAACCGTAAAAGGTTACACTAATATCTTAGCCAGATTATCTCATGGGCAATCTTATCAAACTGTTTTAAAGAACAAGTTTTCTTTTTTAATATGTTATATATTGGTATAATAAAGAAAAAATGTAATTTTAAAAGGTCCCAAGATTTATAATTTTAAAAGGTACCCAAAATATCGTGGGAGAAAGATTATCCAACACAAAATATACTAGCTTCATGCACATTTGATTTAAAATTCACATATGTGCTAGCTGGGAGGGAAGGTACAGCTTCTGATTGAAGAATCATGAAAGAAGCACTAAATAGACAAGATCCACTAAAAATTCCCAAAGGTAAATGTTATATATATATATTTATCTAGACATAGGTACATGTAATGAGGTACATGTAATGAACAAATAATTAAATATTTTATTTATTTATGTTTAGCAAAATTCTACCTTGTTGATGCTGGACTCATGTTCAAAATTGGACTTATTACACCTTATAGGGGAGAGCGATATCACGTAAAAGAGTATTCAAGAAATCCACCTCGAAATCCTCGTGAATTATATAATTTGTGACACGCTTCTTTGCGTAACGCTATTGAACGAGCATTTGGAGTTCTTAAAATGAGTTTTCCTATAATTTCTAGCTCAGCAGAGTCATCATATGGTATTGAAACTCAAAAGCTTTTGATATTTACATGTTCTATTTTGCACAACTATTTAAGAGGAGTACTAGTACATCCAAACGATGATTAACTTTCTCAAGTTGATGCGTAGCTTATTAATAATAATGATGTGCATGAAGAAGTTCGAAATCCTAGAGAGAGCAATGAAGAATTTAGAAGAGGAGAGTTTATTCGAGATGGCATATGTAACATCCCACTTTAGAAAGAACTACAAATAGAAAGAAACCGTTTTTGGAAATAATCAAATTTGGAAAAGTTTGACAAAGTTAAGCTAAGTATGAGTTTTGGGTGAACTTCAAATGACCATAACTCCTAGCTCAGGATAAGTTAGGTGTTCTACAAGATACCGTAGAAAATATCTTCGCATTATCTTTCCAACGCCACCGAGTTTGATCAATTTCTTGTTCGTATGAGGGAGATATGCCCATTTGAAGTTGGGTTGTCTAGATAAGGAAAGTCAAAATCGGATTTTAAAGGGGTACTTTGGTCTTTTCACTACCCAATTAATTAAATCGGTTCTTAGTAAATTATTTGGGGTCTAAATTGAGTTAATTAAGTTTACCAATTGAGAATTACGCTAGGGCTTTGAGAGAAGAGGAAAAGAGGACAAAAGTCAAGGCGTTCTTGGAGATTTCTTGCGGAATCGAAGTCGTTTCGCCAAGGGTTGATCCCTAAAGAGGTATGTGAGACTTTCATATCATTGGGTTCGTTCATCCATGCGCCAATCATGTTTAGTTCAGTGAAATTCGTTCTAGAAAGTTGAAAGTTGATGATTTTGAACCGTGTTCTTGAATATTGACTTTTGTTCTTGAATTAAATTGGGATTGTTGAGTTCTTGATGGAATCGTGTCGATTTTAGAGTTTTGTTTGTTTAGATTCTTAGGTACATATACTGGGTATCTAAATATAAAGAGGAGTTGAGAAAAAGAATCGAATTTAGGCGAATTGGGGCTAGAAACGAAAAAGGAACAAGTCGGGCAAATCAAGATATCAGGTACGCATCGCGAACCTGTTCCCCAGGATTGGAAAAATTTTCTCCACGTTGCGAAGCAGTCACGGACCCTTCTGCCATAAAATTTATTTCACAACCAAATATTAAAATGCATCTCCTCGTCAGTACTTGCTTCCAGATAGTGATTCTTGATTGTTTCTCTTGTTTAACTATCTAAAAACACTACTAAACATCATGAGATATTTTCTATCATAAATCACAATCTTTGAACCCATAAATTCAAATTCAAGGAAAGCTAGGACCCAAGTCAAGAGAAGTTCATAGAGTATTCCAAAAGTCTTTCAAAAATGTTTTAACTTTGTTTTAAGACCTGAGTTTGAGTTGAGTAAAGACTAAAGTTTGAAGTTCATTTCTTCAAAAGAGTATATTGGGACTATGTATTTCCAAAGAGTAAGTGTTTTCACATTTAAACAAGAAATGAAACTGAGATTTCCAAAAGAGCCTTTAAGCTAGTTTTCAATAAAGAGTAAGTGCTTTCACAATTAAGCAAGAGAGGAAACACAGATTTCCAAGAGAGCCTTCGGCTAGTTTTTGAGTAATTATCTCAAACCACCGACTTATGTTTTTAAACATATGAGCTAGTTTATTTTTGGAGTAGTATTGAGCATCGATATGGGGGAGAGTTCACATATCTCCCAACCCCCATAAACCATGTAGCCACAATGGATAGAAAAGTGTCATACTTTTTAGTGATTCCTAGTGCTTTTTAGCATAGACTAGTGGATCCACTTAGTAGTCAGGTTCTATACCCTCGGAAAGGTATAGGAAGGCTGTGGTAGCGTGAGGCAAAATGATGTATTATCACAATAGCTCTTAAGTGATAGTTGTTGGTTAGAGAAACTCCCATAGAAGTATTTTGTATTATTATATACATAGAGTTACTTGTATTTTTATATACATCCAGATTTTATATTGTATCTTTTCATACATACAAAGTAACTATTGTATTTCTAAATACACAGTTGTTATCCATCATTTTAAAGCTTTTCTTTATATTGCACATATTAATACTGCTTTATATTGAAATGAGTTAAGTTGAGACAAGGTTTGTTCTTTCAATTCCTTTCAAGCTTATGTCTTGTTTTAGAATTCTCATCGCATGCTCGTACATTCAATGTACTGATACCATTTGGCCTGTATTGTTTTATGATACAGATACAAGTAATCAGGATCAGCATCCAGCATATCATTGATTCTAGTTGAGTTCCAAAGTTGTTGGTAAGCTTCCTTGCTTCCAGAGGATCCTTTTTATTGCTTTGAGTATTTTAGTTCATTAGCATGTCATGGGTCTTGTCCCGACATCCATCTCAATTTTAGAGGCTTTATAGATAGACAGACAGTTAGTTCATTTGTTACTATTTTATTATTGGCTTATGTTTTGAGACTTGAGTTGCTATCTTGGCTATTGAATGTTCTTTTAAGACATTCTAAGTTTATTTCATGAGATTATCTTTTGAGTCTATTTCTTGTGTTTAAGTCTTCCGCTGAGTAGGAAGCCAGGCCAAGAGTTTGTTTGGGGCCTGTAATGGTTTTCGAGGGCCAGTCTCGCCCAAGGTAAAGGCTCGGGGCGTGACAAACTTGGAATCAGAGAACAATGTTCAAGAGCCCTAGGGATTCTATGAAGTTGTGTCAGTAGAGTCATAGTTATTGGTGTGAAGCCCGCCACATCTATAATTAGGAGGTTGCGACACTTAGGAACTATCTCACTTCTTTCATACTCATTTCGTGCGATATAGTTCATCTTTTTACAGATTCTTTCTAACTCATGCTTGCACATAACTGATTGTGAGCTAGGCTTTGTTTGAGGAGGCCTTCTTAGGGTATTTCTTTCCCCGAGAGCTGAGAGAAGCAAAGGTATGAGAGTTCCTCACTCTTAAGCAGGATTCTTTGAGCGTTCATGAGTACAGTCTGAAGTTCACACAACTCTCTAGCTATGCTCCGGAGATGGTTGCTGACATGAGGAGCATGATGAGTTTATTCATTGCTGGGTTGTCTCGTCTGTCTAGCAAGAAAGGCAAGGCAGCTATGCTGATAGAGGATATGGACATAGCAAGGCTAATGATCTATGTGCAACAAGTTGAGGAGGACAAGTTGAGGGATAGAGAAGAGTTTAAGAATAAGAGGGCTAAGACATCAGTGAATGAGTTCGAGAAGCAAAAGGGTCATGCGAACCCGTCATCCTTCTAACAGAAACAAAAAGGACCTACTCTATCATCTATTAGTGCACCTGCACCAAGGAACAAAGTTGAGTACAATAGTTAGAATTCACAGGGTTTCAAACCTAGACCTGCCCATTCTAACGATAGTATGGCAAAAGGGGGTAGTAAGCCTCTAGCATGTGCTAAGTGTGGTAGGAACCACTCCGGGATGTGTCGTGATGGCTCTACTAGTTTCTTCAAGTGTGGCAAGACTGGTCGTTTTATGCGAGAGTGTCCAAATAAAAAGTAGGGTAACGGTAATGGGGGCAATAGAGCCCAGTTTTCTTCAACTACTCCCAGACATAGCAACATCTAGAGGAGCTACTTCAGGGGCAGGCGGAGGAGGAAACTGTCTTTATGCTATCACTAGTGGCCAAGAGCAAGAGGATTCTCCAGATGTTGTTACTTGTATGATCCAAGTCTTTAACTTTGATGTTTATGCTTTGGTAGACTGATGTTTGTGTATTCAAGACACAACTTCCAATGCAAGTGTCTACGATCGTAAAATAGTAAGGTAACCCAACCAGGGGTTGGGATCGTTCCCATAATGAGTGGTTTTTAGAATTAGTAGAAGAATAAAATTAATTTATAATTAGTCATACCTAAAAACATTGTCGAATACAAACATACTAAATCAAAGGGGTGATGCAAGCGTCAATTATCAATGGGGGTTTTGTCACAAGTAAGAAAAAATAGCAAAAATACAAAGAGCACTAATCAAGGAAATGGGGTTCTTAGGATGTGATAGGAATATGGGAAAAACTAAACTATTGGGTACATGCTTTTGACAATAAATCTGTTGAATATCTGTGACTAGGCTAGACTATAGTGGGGGTAAATTCTATCTTGAGCAACTTACCCCGAATCAAATAGGTTCCCCTCAGACACCCACTTCCCGCATGAAGAACAGCCTCCGCTATAGCCCACTCACTCTCTCGACCTAAGTGTGTGGGAGAAGGACTAGGGTTCACTCTCGCAAGTTGAACCTCATGTCAACCCACTCCCGCCGGCCATCAATTTAGTAGTCTTAGTTTTACGACCTTTATCTCGAGCAAGCTGAAATCACAAAGGTGAAATCGTATTTGCAACTACAATTTCATTAAAATCCACCAAAACTACTAAATGAAATAACATCTAAACAACAAATAAATATCAACAAGCAAGACCCAACTGATAATCTAACCCATATTCACAAAATCACACACTAAGAATTGGGGTTTTAGCTAGACATGTAAAAGAGATAGAAATTTATACCAAAATGAGTTTGCATTCAAATAGGTATGAATATTTAAGTTTCAAAACAAGTAAGAGTGAAGAATCCACAAGCCCCAAGTCCAAAATCTTGGAGTTGAAACCCTTTGAACCTTCAAGTTCTTCAGAACCCTCTCCAAACATAGAACTCAAAAATAGAAGCAAAATCTAAAAATTTACTATTCAAACCTAAAAATTCTCCCTTAGAATAATAATTCTCAACGAGTGTTTATAGTTTTCAAAAATCTGTGCTGCGAAGGATCACTCGGCGAAGTTAGTCAAAATCGCCAATCAACTTGGCGATCCGCCCTTTGGTGTAGTTCATCGCTGTCTTGCGTTAGCCTTTAGCATCGTCATGTTTGGATCATTGGGCGACATAGTACAGCTTCGCAGAACTGCTCGGTGATACGCCGACTACTCCTTTTCATCGCCGATTTAATCCTTTCCTTCAGGGCTCAACACACTGGAACAAAAGGCAAGGATAAGAACTTTTTGTGACTCGCCGAATGGGTTTGGCGATTCTTGAATCTTCATTTCTTCGATCTTTCAGCTACTTTTTGTTCCTTTTTGCTAAGTAGTGTCCATGCTTTCCCTTAAACTTCAAATACCTGAAACTTAAGGGTTTTCATAAGATATTGAGACAAAATATGCATTCGAGGACACTAATTCTATCAAAATATATCCCTAAATGAGTCCAATTTGTCGACTCATCAACACCCCCAACTTAAACTTTTGCTTGTCCTCAAGCAAACTCAAGTTCAGCAGTTCAAAAAGGGTGTCTCGAACAGTGCTACAAAAGACTCAATCATGAATGCACAATAAGACTGAATTTACTTATGCAAAGATTAAATGTGCACTCAATGATTCAAGTTGTGACTCACCAATATCAAAGAATCTCATGCTCACAATACTTGCTTCAAATGCAAGTTCAAGCTCAACCAAAATGTTCAAATGCCCTCACACAAGGAATGATTCCAATTTCACACACAAAGGTTCTGTCATTTAAAGCTCCAGAAACAAATACAATGCTCACACTCACAAAGAAGAACACAATGCATAATTTCACCCATAGGTTTTCCCATATTTTCCAATCAACATTTGTTTCAGCTCACTCAAGATCAAACAGTCTTTTCATGGCTTGTAATGGGGCTGAGTGCAAAGGTATGGTCATTTAGGCTCAGTGACTTTCATCTTCTTTAAATGTGGTGCTCACAACACTTCCTTTCCTTTTCCTTTGTCATTCTCTTTAGTGCTCATAACTCATCCTATTATTCCATTTCCATGGATTGTTTCGGAACCCCATTTCTTTTGTACTTTATTCCACAACTTTCTTTTTCATTCTTTTTCTTTTGCTTTCTCATTTCTCTCTTCTTCTTTTTCCATATATGGAGGGGTTCCATTTTTCTCAAAACCATGGGCAAGAGGGACTTTCTTGCACTTCTTGATTTGCCTTTTCTTTTCACCACCCCCAACTTAGGGTTTTGGCCTAAGTTGGCTATTAAACTAACCTCAACTTCATAAGGATTATGGGTAGTAGATAAAGAAAGGTTATGATTTCATCAAGTTTCTTCCAAAGAAAGGTAAGGCTCAAGGGGTGTTCAAAAGAGGTTCACACATGCTCACAAGGTAGGCCACAAAGAGGTAAATGTCAGATTGGCCCACACTCTTTAAAGTTTCCTAATATCATATCAAGAGATAGTCTTACTCAGTCAATCGGACCAATGGGGCAAATTCTAGGATCTATCATGCATGTTTCAAAGTAAACTCATCATACTAGGCATTGACACTATAGTCAAATAAGACTCTACACTTTCAGTAGTGTGCAATGATCATCACAAGAGACTCAATTTGATAATAGGCTAGTCATAACGAGATGCAAAAAGTTCACATATTGTCTATGCAGCTATATTTGGCCTCATCGTAGTCGCGCCTCCATGTTCGTTCAATTGAGAGCACTATTTAAGTCATCGATATTGATCTGAACCGAGACTTAAATTTTGCAAACAAATAGCCATATTCAACATACGAGACGTGGCAAAAATTTTTGGATGGGTCAAAATTATTTTGCAATTTAAAACAAAAGGAGCCATAAGCTCAAACATCCACAGAAAGCAATATTAACACAACATTATAGCTCACAACCCAAATACTAAAACAAAACATGATTCAAGAGTGGCACGCAAAGGTGGGCCTCACCCCACCACAATAAAAAAACATTTGTCCTCAAATGCAAATAACATAATATCCAGAATTTAGAATAAAGAAAGACACAGAGGAAGGTAGAGAAAAATCCTGTCTACACAGTCGCTCCATCTGTCTGGCATCAGTGCCCGATGTGTCAGCTTGTAATTTGATAATAGCCCTCGAAGATTCTTTAGAAGACTCAGCAGCAGTTGACTTACTAAGATTGTCCAAGTCATGAGCCGCCAAAAAGGAGTGGATAGTTGTGAAGAATCCACTTCTCCACATCTCCACGAAGGATTAGTGGGGTCTCAGGGATTTGTTCTCTTGCTGGCACTGGGCTTCTTACCCTTATTATCCATTTTGGGAGGATTTGTTGCCTTTGTATTTTTCCTGAAATTTTTCATTCTTGTTTTTCGGGGTGGCATATCTCTTCCAACTACTTTTGGTCTAGCCATTTCTGCAAAGCTTCAAGAAAATGTTAGAAAGTATTCAGACAAAATCAAGGCAATTCAATTGCAGAATCACTTCGCCGAACTAGTTGGCGAAGCGCACAACTACTTAGGCAATTCACCGAGTGTAGTGCATAGAGAATACAAAGGTGCAGACAAAGGGCGATTAGGAAGTCTTTCGGCAAGGCACCGAATGCGTTCAGTGACATCATGCTTCTTGCCGAAAGTTACAGAATTCAACATCATATTGGGCATTAAATTAAAGGTGAGATGGAGATTTAAGGCAAACTGCCAAGTGATTCGGCGAGCTCGAGCCAGCTCGTCAATTGACCCAATGTGCCTGCTTTTGAGATAACTTCCCGAATTGAACCCCGCAACCCCTGCAAACAAAATTAAGGCATGCATAACTCATATTAGGCTTACACCCAGTGACAATCATGCACAACCCACGATTTTTCATCCAATTTAAAGTGCAACCTTCAGGAATTAACTATTTAACTTAGTACGGGCAAAATTTGTGAACCTAATAGGCAAACAAATATTCTAATCCAACCAGAGAGGCCCAGCACACATCATCAAAGTAATGTCATTACATTCGAGTACAACTTTCGAGGAAAGGAATGTAGGGCTCGAAAACCAACATTGGATGTTGATTAAGATGCTAATGAGATGGTACACGGTAATGCAATCCAGATCCAAGCACAATTTAATAACCAAAACAAAATAGAGATGTAGCGATATTGAGAATAAAACTAGGTACGAGTTTGTAAAGTTTGAAAATGAGGGAGAGTATAGGAAATTGGAACTTTTAAACCTTTGGCTTGAAAACCGTCTATTTTTTGCCCACTCGGCAACATTAGTTGTGAGCGCCAAGCCATTGGGTATCATGCCAAGCAATCACCTTTCTCGTTGAGTTTTACAGAATCCCCCAGTTAATGTGGGGATCAAAACGGCGATACAAATTGAGGTCGTCGAGCTGATCGGTGACTTGCCACTCATTTCCTTGGGCTCGTCAAGTTTTACAGACCCCAAACCCAAGCTGTGTTGGATCAAACAGCGGTGTGAGTCGGGTTGCCTAATACTTCGATGACTTGCCAACCAATATTTCCCTCACCAATCTCTTTCTTTCCAAATGCTTCCCACACTTCTTCCTTCACAATTAACACACCATTATTTCTAAAACCAACATAAAGCAATAAAGGGTTTTGGGTTGCCTCCCAAACAACCCCTTAGTTAACGTCGTAACACAATGCAAGTTAACATCTAGTGCTCATCCTCGAAATTGGCCATAGTGTAACTAGGCGAGTCCTCGGCAAATGGTGGATAGCGACCTGATATTGACTCATTTATCTGGGCATCTTATAGCTGCATTGTCATGGAGTTAGAGGTTGTCACTTGATTCAGCATGTCGATGTTCTCTTTCAGGTCATTCAACATCTTTTCTTATTTTTTTGATTTTTTGTTGAATAAGTAAGAAGAATTCGTCATCTTGTAAGCCCTCCTTCTTCTTCCCCTTTGTACACTCTCGTAGGGGGAAGAGATTGTCTTTTTCGAGGCTTATGCTTCCAACTCCATCACTCATTTGGACAGAATGTCTACTTGAGCTACTAGTGCATCGCATTCGTGTTTCTTTTGGGCTTCCTTGTTGGTTTCAACCATGCCATCAAAGAGATTTGCTACTACTTCACAGGGCTGGTGTAGCATACCACCCATGAAAAGTTGATTAGCAATAGTTCTATTTTCGGGTACAAGACCCCTATAGAAGCATTCCAGTAGTGCTTTGTCGGTTATCCCATGAGATAGGCATTGTTCTAGCACTGCTTGAAACTTCACCCACATTTCCTAAATGGTTTCATCCCTTACCTATTTGAACATTAGGAGGTTGTCCCTAAGGTTCAGCAGTTTCAAGAGGGGGTGATCTATTTGATACCCATAATGATCCTTCATATCCATTTTACTGCTTCAATACACAAACAAGCAAAACAAAACTAAAACTGAAGTAAGTGAACTACAATTAATAAGAACAAAAATTTTACTAAACTAAAAATTCTCAAATAACACCACTCCTCAGTAGCGGCGCTATTTTGATGTTTGCATAATCAAGACACAACTTCCAATGCAAGTGTCTACGATTGTGCATTAGTAAAGTAACCCAACCAAAGGTTGAGATCGTTCCCACAGGGAGTGGTTTTCAAAATTAGTAGAAAAATAAAATTAAGTCCTAATTAGTCATATCTAAAAACATTGTCGAATACAAACATACTAAATCAAAGGGGTGACTCAAGCGTCAATTATCAATGGGGGTTTTGTCACAAGTAAGAAAAAATAGAAAAAATACAAAGAGAACTTATCAAGGAGATGGGGTTCTTGGTATGTGATAGGAATACGGGAAAAACTAAACTATTGGGTACATGCTTTTGACAATAAATCTGTTGAATATTTGTGACTAGGCTAGACTATAGTGGGGGTAAATTCTCTCTCGAGCAACTTACCCCGAATCAAATGGGTTCCTCTCGGACACCCACTTCACGCATGAAGAACAACCTCCACCTTAGCCCACTCACTCTCTCGAACTGAGTGTGTGGGAGAAGGACAAGGGTTCACTCTCTCGAGTTGAACCTCATGTTAACACACTCCCACCGACCATCGATTTAGTAGTCTTAGTTTTACGACCTCTCTCTCGAGCAAGCCGAAAACACAAAAGTGAAATCGTATTAGCAACTATAATTTCATTAAGTTCCACAAGAACTACTAAACGAAATCACATCTAAACAACAAATAAATCATCAACAAGCAAGACCCAATAGATAATCTAACCCATATTCATAAAATCACACCCCAAGAATTGGGGTTATAGCTAGACATGTAAAAGAGATAGAAATTTATACCAAAATGAGTTTGCATTCAAATAGGTATAAAGATTTAATTCTCAAAACAAGTCAAGAGTGAAGAATCCACAAGACTCAAGTCCAAAATCTTGGAGTTGAAACCCTTTGAATCTTCAAGTTCTTCAAAACTCTCTCCAAACTTAGAACTCAAAAATAGAAGAAAAATCTAAAAAATTACTGTTCAAAGCTAAAAATTCACCCATAGAATAATAATTCTCAACAAGTATTTATAGTTTTCAAAAATTTGTGCTGCGAAGGATCACTTGGCGAAGTTAGTCGGAATCGCCGATTAACTCGGCGATCCGCCCTTTGGTCTAGTTCATTGCCGTATTGCATTAGCCTTCACCATTGTCGTGTTTTGATCATTGGGCGACATAGTAAAGCTTCACAGAACTGCTTAGCGATAAGCCAACTTCTCTTTTTCACCACCGATTTAATCCTTCCCATTAGGGATCAGCACACTGGAACAAAAGGCGAGGATAAGACCTTTTGGCGACTCGCCAAATGGGTTTGGCGATTCTCAGATCTTCATTTCTTCGATCTTTCAGCTACTTTTGTTCCTTTTTGCTAAGTAGTGTCCATGCCTTCCCTCAAACTTGAAACATAAGGATTTTCATCAGATATTGAGACAAAATATGCATTTTAAGACACTAATTATATCAAAATATAGCCCTAAATGAGTCCAATTTGTCGACTCATCATAGATCCAGAAGCAAGTTTATCCTTAGTAACACATTATGTTGCGATGAATTTTGATTTTCTTCCAGAGAAACTTATTGAGCCCGTCAGTATTTCTACACCTATTGGTGAGTCTATTCTAGATGAGAGAGTCTATCGTGATTGTGTCATTTCCATCAATCACAAGAGCACCATGGCTAATTTAGTTAAGTAACACATGGTAGATTTTTATTTTATGCTTGGTATGGACTGGCTTCATGCTTGTTATCCCTATGTTTATTGTAGAACTCGAGTTGTCAAGTTCCAGTTTCCTAATGAACAAGTTATTGAGTGGAAGAGTAGGTTAGCAGTGCCTAAGGGTGGTTTTATTTCATACCTTAAGGCAAGAAAGTTAGTTTCCAAAGGGTATGTCTATCACTTAGCCCAAGTTAATGACTCTAGTGTTGAGATACTTCCTATTCAGTCAGTTCCAGTAGTAAAAGAGTTTCCAGAAGTATTTCCATATAATCTTCCCGGAGTCCGTCATGAGAGATAATAAACTTCGATATAGATATTCTTCGCGATACCCATCCTATATCTATTCTGCCATATACGATGGCACCAGCAGAGTTAAAAGAGTTAAAAGAGCAGTTGAAAGATCTCCTAGAGAAAGGTATCATTCGACCAAATGTCTCACCTTGGGGTGCTCCGGTCTTATTTGTGAGAAAGAAGGATGATCCCCTTAGGATGTGTATAGATTACCGTCAATTGAACAAGGTAACCATCAAGAACAAGTATCCTTTTTCGAGAATTGATGATCTCTTCGATCAACTTCAGGGTGCCACTTGTTTCTCTAAGATAGACCTCAGATCTGGCTATAATCAGTTAAGAGTCATGGAATGTAATATTCCAAAGATAGCTTTCAGGACCCGTTATGGTCATTATGAGTTTCTGGTCATGTCGTTCGGTTTAACTAATGCACCAGCAGTGTTCATGGACCTTATGAATAGAGTATTCAAGCCTTATTTAGATATGTTTGTTATCATATTCATTGATGACATAATAATATATTCGAGGAATGAGAAGGATCATGCTAGCTATCTCAGAATAGTTCTCCAAACTCTAAAGGATAGAGAGTTGTATGTCAAGTTCTCTAAGTGTGAGTTTTGGCTTGAGTCTGTAGCATTCTTAGGCCACATTATTTCTGGTGATTGAATTAAAGTTGACACTCAGAAAATAGAGGCATTGCAGAATTGGCCTAGACCCACATCTCTAACTAATATTAGGAGTTTCTTGAGGTTGGTTGGATATTATAGAAGGTTCGTAGAGGGGTTCTCATCTATTTCGTCCCCTTTGACCAAGTTGACTCACAAGATAGTTAAGTTTCAATGGTCTAAAGCTTGTGAGAAAAGCTTTCAGGAATTGAAAAAGTGGTTGACTACTACACCCATATTGACCTTACCAGAAGGTACTCAAAGTTTTTTGGTATAGTGTGATGTATCCAGAGTTGGTTTGGGTTGTGTGTTAAAGCAGAATGGCAAAGTTATAGCTTATGCCTCAGGACAGTTAAAAGTTCATGAGAAAAGTTACCCAATCTATTATCTAGAGTTAGCTGCAAAAGTAGCTTTGAAAATTTGGTCACTATCTTTATGGTGTTCATGTATATGTGCTCACCAATCACAAGAGTCTTCAGTATGTGTTTATTTAGAAAGAGCATAATCTCAGACAGAGGAAGTGGTTAGAGTTACTCAAAGATTATGATATGAGTATCCCCTATCACCTAGGTATGGCTAATGTTATTGCTAATGCCTTGAGCAGGTTGTCTATGGGTAGTATCACCCATGTTGAGGAAAAAACGATAGAGTTAGCGAATGATGTGCACAGACTTGCATGATTAGGAGTTCAATTCTTGGATTCCACAAAAGGAGGAGTAGTGGTGATGAATGGGGCTGAATCATCATTAGTGTCAAAAATGAAAGAGAAGCAAGACCATGATCCTATTTTTCTTGAATTGAAGGCAAATGTTCATATGCAAAAAGTAATGGCTTTTGAACAAGAGGGAGATAGTGTATTGAGGTATCAAGGTAGATAGTGTGTACCAAAGGTGGATGAACTCCAAGAGGGGATCATGAAAAAAGCTCATAGCTCCAAATAAAGTCACAAAGATGCATCATGACTTTAATTTATTGCTAAATATTGCCAAATTGTCAACAAGTTAAAGTAAAGCACCAAAGGCACAATGGTATAGCTCAGAATATAGAACTTCCTGAATGGAAGTGGGAGATGATCAATATGGATTTCATTACTACGTTGCCACGGTCTCGCAGGCAACATGATTCTATTTGGGTGATTATTGATAGAATGACAAAATTAGCCTATTTTTTACCGGTAAAGACTACCCATTCAGCAGAGGATTATGCAAAGTTGTACATTCAAGAGGTAGTGAAACTTCATGGAGTTCCAATTTCCATTATTTCAGACAGATGTGCACAATTTACTACACAGATGTTAGCTACTTGCTTCCAGACAGTGATTTCTCGATCATTTCTCATGTTTAACTATCCAAAAACACTTCTATACATCATGAGATCTTACTTATCACAAATCACAATCCTCGAATCCATAAATTCAAATTCAAGGAAAGTTAAGAGTCATGTTAAACGAAGTTCATGGAGTATCACAAAAGTCTTTTACAAATGTTTTAACTTTGTTTTAGGACTTGAGTTTTGAGTTTAGTAAAGAGTAAATATTGAAGTTTATTTCTTCAAAAGAGTCTATCAGGACTATGTATTCCCAAAGAGTAAAGTATTTTCACATTTAAACAAAAAAGGAAACTAAGATTTCCAAAAGAGCATTTGAGCTAGTTTTCAGGAAAGAGTAAATGCTTTCACAATTAAGCAAGAGAGGAAACACTGATTTCCTAAAGAGCTTTTGGGCTAGTTTTTGAGTAATTATCTCAAACCACAGAGTTATGTTTTTAAACATATGAGCTAGTATATTTTGGGATTAGTATTGAGCCCCGATATGGGGGAGAGTTCAGACAACTCCCAGCCCCCATAAACAATGTAGCCACCATGGGTATAAAAGGGTAATACTTATTAGATGATTCCTTAGTGTTTGTTAGCATAGAATAGTAGATCAACTTAGTAGTCAGGTTCTATACCCTCAACAAGGTATAGGACGGCCCTGGCAGCATGAGAAAAAACGTTGTATCATCACAATAGCTCTTAAGTGATGGTTGTCGGTTAGTGAAACTCCCATAGAAGTATTTTGTATTATTATATACAAATAAGTAAATTATATTTATATATACATTTCAAAGTTTATATTGTATCTTTGCATACATATAGAGTTACGATTGTATTTCTAAATACACAGAGTTGTTAACCATGTTTCAAAAGTTTTTCTCTATACTGCATTTACATTATTGCTTTATATTGAAATGAGTTGAGTTGAGTTGAGTCCAAGTTTGTTCTTTGAGTTCCATTCAAGCTTATTTCTTGTTTTAGAATTCCCCTCGCATGCTAGTACATTCAATGTACTGATACCAGTTGGCCTGCATCATTTTATGATGCAAATATAGGTAACAAGGATCAACATTCAGCGCATCGTTGATTCCAGTTGAGCTTCAGAGTTGTTGGTGAGCCTCCTTGCTTTTGGAGGACCCCTTTTTCATTACTTTATCATTTTAGTTCATTAGGATGTTGTGGGTCTTGTCCCGACATCCATCACACTTGTTATAGACTTTATAGACAGTTAGGTGATGTTAATTCTTGAGTCCTTCCATTCCTGTTTTGATGTTTGAGACTTGAGTGCCATTTTGGCCAGTAAATGTTCCTTTATACATTTTATGTTTTTTATTTGAGATTTCAGTTTACTTTTAAAGTATTTTTATCATGAGTAAGTCTTCCGCTAAGTAGTAAGTCAGGCCAAGGGTTCGCTTGGGGCCAGCAACGATTCTCGAGTACCAGTCTCACCTAGGGTGTAGGCTCAGGGCGTGACATTAAATATAAATAGTACAATCTATCCTAGAATGGTATAATTCATCTATTTATTAGCTTTTTCCATTTCAATCCAAGCCGTTAAAAAGGTACACTAATATCTTAGCCAAATTGACCTATGGATTATCTTATCAAACTATTTTAAAGAATAGATTTTCTTATTAGATATGTTATATGTTGGTGTAATAGAGAAAGAAATTATAATTTCAATAGGTGCCAAAGATTTATAAAAGAACAAATAATGCAACTGAAATTTAGTAAGAACTGGACGTATTGGGGCATGAACCACATTTTATTCCAACAAATTGTAACTGAAATAACTTTTGAGTGAGTCAGTAAGTCATCAAATTATAAACTCAAATTCAAATAATTTTATCATAACCGACCTATTTGGTAGATGTACCGACTTTAGTAATCTTGAGGGGGTTAGAGTTTAGATCACATAAAATTTAGTTAGAAGAAATGTGATCACATAACCTTCTTTCCATTTCAAATAGATTTAAATGACGTTAAATTATCCCTTAGACAAAGTATTCCATTTGATTTGGTAAAATAATTAAACGACCCTCATACAGTCATCTAATTCAGCATTAATTTAGTGTATACAATGTGATATAATCTAATTCCTCTTTTCAAAAATTGATTTATAATTATAAACATTAAATATTCCATAGAGTCTTGACATTTGTGAGGATATAATTGACTGAGAAATTATCTCAAAAATAGAAGGTGAATAGCATAAATTAAAAATTAATTAATAAACAGAAAATTCTACAGATAATTGTAACAATGTGTTGTGCAATTCTCATAATTGTGATTTATTATAATATAGAGTGATATAGAAAAATCTAGCATAATTTCAAAATGTGCACACTTATTACTTATTTTAAGCTCATTTTAACATTTTACCTTTTTTCAATATTGACCAAATTTTTTTGATACAATATATAGATGTGCATAATTTGATATTAGAAGTACATAAGACATACAATATCAATATTTTTACTAAATTTATTTTTTAGCCTCACTTCTTTGTCATTTACCTCTTTATTTCTGAAACATGTGTGTGTTGTAGTGCTTCTAAGTCAAGAGGAGGGGAGAAGAAAATGGTAGAGATAATTGAATCAAAAAATATTTTTGTATCTAAATAATTGATAAAAATCTATTTTTTTTTATCGATATCTTCAGACTTTTGATTTTACATACTCATCTCAAAAGGTGTGTTTATTTAGAAAATGGAGCATTTCTTGTTTATTTGTTTTTGTTACTTTAAAACTTATTTTTGTTTTTCTATTTTTGCAGCATGAAGAGAGCGAGAGATGACTCTCCATTTGGTTATTCCCATAGAGATTCGTAAGATCTTTGCCTTCTGTTCATCTATTATCTAGGTTGATTTTGTATGTACTTAACTGTTTTCGATGAATTTTTGATAAATTATTTATTTTCCATTCCTATGATTTATGGTCTGTGTATCCTAAGTGATCAAGACATGTTAGATGCCATTTTTTACAATTACTCACCAACTTAGAGTAGTTAAAATCATCTTTTTGTCTTCCACTCGAAAATATCAGGCACAACTGAAGCTAGAGATTGAATATTTACCCTTTGTTGCATTTGTTAGGATCAATTTAGATTTTTTTTTTATTTTTCAGATAATTCTTTGTTAGGTTAAGGGCTCCAACATATGAAAAGTACCACTTTTTATTTGGTTGTATCATATATCAAAGGATTTGTCAATTTTGGATGAACTATTAAAATATTTTCATTTATCCCAAAATAAACATTTATTTAAAGTGGAGGAGCATGTAACATAACTCTATCTTAATATATCGGACAAATAAATTTTACTGCAAACTTTTAGCTATGGTTCTATTTGTCACAGTCAAACACATGTTTCAGGAGATGGTCTGGGTAATATTAGTTGTGATAGCGATGTTGGCAGAGCTGGTGCAAGTAAGACAAAAATGACGATTGATGAGGCATTCTCTTATTTGAACCAAGTTAAGGACAAGTTTCCAAATCAAAGGGAGAAGTATATCACATTCCTTGTCATTATGATGGACTTTATGAGAAAAAGGTTTGCCACTACAATTCAACTACTGTCAATCATTACTAATTTCTTTTCTTGTTTGATGATTTATGTGGAACTAAGTCTTTGATATTTCTCACAGAATTGATACTATTGGTGTCATAGAAAAGGCGAAAGATTTATTCAAAGGACATCCTAGTTTGCTCCTTGGTTTAAATCCTTTTTTACCCAGGGGCTATGAAATAGTCCTGAATGATGAAGATGAGAAGACATATTTGATGGAACAAGCACTCAATTTTGTGAAAAAAACAGAGGCTACATATATGTTACCTTATTATTTTAATAATAAAAGGTCTACCTTTTCATTAATTAAAAAACTTTAATCCTAACTTATTGCCTCATAACTTCTTGTAGGAATGTTCAAAATATAACAGTGAGCTCAAAGATATTTTTTCCATGTTTAAAAACGCCAAAGAGGTGTACGATAAGGTGATACATATTTGTAATTTGAGTACATAGATATTTTGAACAACCCTCGTTCTCTTATTTGTAAGTACTATTTTTTTTTATGTGTAGGTTATCCTACTTATCGAAGATTATCCAGATTTGCTAGAAGAGTTCAAAGTTCTTCTAGAATGATTCAGTTATTGCTAATCAACTGTCTTATTTAAACGATGCTAAACCATTTATGTAGTTAAATATAGTACTTTTATCATGCTCCTTGTTTCGAATATGCATCGCTAAGCAGATTTAATTGAAAGCATATTTCAAATAGTTCGATTGAAAACTCATTGTTCTATATATTATTGTTTATCCTTTGTTTCATCTAGCCCTGTATTAAACTTGATACTTAACTTTGATCATATGTGAGGTATACTATTTTTTTTCTTTATTTTTACATTTTCAATTAGTATATTCTTAGACATAAACATAATACAATATAATATATTTTAATTATGATATTATATATATTAGATTTTTATAGATGATGCTACTATAGTGAAAAAAAATCCTTTGATTATATAAATTACATAATATATATAGTTGTTACAATCCATCCATTTATTTATCAGCTCCATTTCAATCCCAAGTAAAAAAAAAGTTGCACTAATATCTTAGCCAAATTATCTCATGGGCAATCTTATCAAACTGTTTCAAAGAATAGGTTTTCTTTTTTGATATGTTATATTGGTATAATAAAGAAAAATTATAATTTTAAAAGGTACCCAAAATATCGTGGGAGAAGAGATTATCCAACACAAAATATACTAGTTACATGGACATTTGATTTAAAATTCACATATGCGTTAGCTGGGTGAGAACGTACAGCTTCTGATTCAAGAATCATGAAAGAAACACTAAATTGACAAGATCCACTAAAAAATCCCAAAGGTAAATATTTTATATATTTAACTAGACATAGGTACATGTAATGAACAAATAATAAAATCTTTTATTTATTTATCTTTAGCAAAATTCTACCTTGTTGATGTTGGACTCATGTTGAAAAGTGGACTTATTACGCCTTATAGGGGAGAGCGATATCACTTGAAAGAGTATTCAAGAAATCCACCTCGAAATCCTCGTGAATTATTTAATTTGCAACACGCTTCTTTGCGTAATGCTATTGAAAGAGCATTTGGAGTTCTTAAAAAGAGATTTCCTATAATTTCTAGCTCAACAGAGTCATCATATGGTATTGAAACTCAAAAGCTTATCATATTTGCATGTTGTATTTTGCACAACTATTTTAGATGAGTCCATCCAAACGATGATTTACTTGCTCAAGTTAATGCGGAGCTTATTAATAATAATGATGCGCATGAGGAATTTCCAAATCCTAGAGAGAGCAATGAAGAATATAGAAGAGGAGAGTTGATTCGAGATGACATAGAAGCTGCCATGTGGAATAATTATCAAGACAAATTTTCTCAGAGAAACATACAAATAAATTTTTGTATACACATTTATTTATTTGATGTTATTTGGAAGTGATTTTGTGCACTATTGTTTTAGTTATAAAGATAATGTGTAGTGCATTTGATTTTATATTATAGCTCTTCAATATTGTTGATGACATTTTCTTATTTAATTCTTATGAATATTTATTTTAATTCTTAGTTATCAAGATGGCGAAAACTTTGAAGTAGTTTACTTCAACTGATAGAAATATTTCAGATAATTCTCTTTGTATTTGGTCACATACTATGGACGATACACTAATTGATGCATTTTATCATGAGCTTGAACTTGGAAATAGGGTTGGTGGATCTTTCACTACACACACGCTGGATAGCATATTGAGGGATTTATGATCAAAATGTCCTGATAAAATCATTAATATGGAGAGAATTCACAATCGGATGAGAAACATTAAAAAACAATTTTAGTAAAAACTATGATACATTTCAAATGGGAATGAGCGGATTTGCATGGAATCCCATCACAAATATGTGGGATTCCGAGCCTAAAGTATGGGATCAATTAATCCAGGTATATTCATGTTTATTAGTTTTGCTCTTATTTTTATATTTTAACGCTTTGATCCTTTCCTCTTTTCTCATCTTTTCCCTTCTTTTCTCTGCTTGAACTCTCAACTAAAATCCTAAGCGTATTGGGGATGAATGAAATTGATCCTAATCTGTTTAGACCAATAAATTATTATTAAAAATGAATTAAATCTAATTGGGTAAGGAAAAGACCAAACTACCCCTCATATTTTCGGGTAACTCTTTTTAACTAGACAGCCTGACTTCAAAAAGGCATATCTCACTCATACAAGCTCGAAAATTAGCAAACTCGATGGCGTTGGAAAGATAATTCAAATACCTTTCACTTGATATCTTATGGGCCACCTAACACATCCTGTACTGAAAGTTATGGTCGTTTGAAGTTGACCCAAAACTTAAAGGAACCTAGGAATGACTTGAATGAATTCTCTTTAGTTCTTTTTGGAACTCAAGGTGCTACATCTAGTGACCTTAATACTAAAGAAAAAAATTAAATTCCTTGGTAAAAATGTACTCACTACAAAGGATGGTTCAAGTCTTAGCTCAAAAATTTTCCGGGGTGTTACACTAATATCTTAGGTAGATTGACCCATCTTGTCAAAATGTTTTAACCAATAATTTTTCTTATTTGATATGTTATATGTTTGTATAATAAAGAAAGATAATAATTTTAATAGGTACAAAAAAATTATAAAAGAACAAATAAAACAATAGAAACTTAGTAAGTAGTGAGCGAATTGGGGAATGAGCCACATTTTATCCCAATAAATTTCAACCAAAATAACTTTTGGGTGAGGCACTAATTCATCTACTTATTAATTTAAATCCAAAAAAATTTTCATAACCGATCCATTTGGTAGATATACCTACCCGAGTAATCTTGAGGAGAGTTAGAGTTTAGATCACATAAAATTTTGTTAAAAGAAAGGATAAATTACCTATATACACATCTTTTTTTACATAATTCTCATTATTCCTACCAGTTCTAAAATTTTCCAAAATCCCTTATTTTACTCACAAACCCCCTGGATACATAAATCCTAACTCCCAAAACCAACATTTATCCCTTCCTTATTTCACCCCACAAATCTCTCTTTATTTTTAGTCACAAAATCTTGGTAGTTATTTTCTCATTTACGTTTGAAATTAAAAATCAGCCTCTTTTCTGTAGGTTAAGGATATATTTAGATCAGAATGTTGAAAACATAAGCTTGAGATCTAAACAGATCCATAGGAGTGCAATCCGATCATTCATGATCATATTTTTGCCAGACAGATCCATATTACCATTGGTTGCAGTTTCTTTAGATCAACTTCTTTGCAACTTTATTGGGTCTGAGTTTGCTTCCATGATGAGAGTTTTTGCTTATGGCCTATGGAATGGGCATTTAATGTATGTGTCATAACACTCGATAACTCATACCAAATCATTGAATTCTAGCTTTACACGCAAGTTTTATACTAATGCAATCTCTCTCGGATCGATTATAATTTATTTTTTTTTTTAAAAAAAGTAATGTACCATGCACTAATTTTTTAGATATGATACGTAAATTTGAATTTATACTAAATGTATCAATTACATAGCAACTATCACACAGTAATGTATCGATCTGAAATCTAACATCTTATGTGCAACAATTATTTATTTAATGTATCTAGTATAAATACAATACTTATCAATTTAAATGAGATAAATAAATAGTAATGTATCATGCTCTAACTTTTTAGATATGATAAGTAAATTTGAATTTATACTAAATTTATCACATAGCAACTACCACACAGTAATGTATCGATCTCAAATCTAACATCTTATGGCCAACAATTATTTAGTTAATGTATCTAGTATAAATACAATACTTATCAATTTAAACAAGATACATAAATAGTAAAATGATAAGTAGCAAAGATATTCATGATGTATCTTCTTAAATTTTTCGACAATTTTGAATCAAAGTTGAAAGGATCTTCAATAACCTAGGAGAAGAATTTTGAATCTCAAAATTTTCAACAATTTTGAATCAAAATTGAAAATATCTTCGCTGAACATGGAGAAGAAAGAATCTTGAATCTCAAAATTTTTGATTATCTTGAATCAAAATTGAAAGGATCTTCGATGAACTTGAAGATTCAAAAGGATATCGTTTGTCTAACAACAATTTCATCACTTTTGTATCCTTCATAACTTACCTCGCTTACCCAAAATTTCGACAAAAGTTTTTGAATCAAATCTAAAAGGTTTTTTCATTGAATGGGGGAGCAATTTGAAATTTTGAATTTCTTCGTTCTATTAGGATTTGCCTCTGTATGATTGAGAGTAAGAAGAAACATAAGCGTAATTTATGGGATTTAATGGATTTTTTGATTTTATTCCCTTTTTAGCGCAATAGAAAGATTTTTCTTGTATTAGAATTAATGTATCCGGATGGTGAATTAATGTATCCAGGTGGTGACTTATGTATTTGAAAAGTACAAATTTTAAGGGACTACTGTAATTAGAAAAAAAAAAAGTATAGGATGTAATTTACTCTTTACGCTATAAAATTTGTGTAAGTTATACAAGAAGAAATGTGATCACATAATATTCTTTCCATTTGAAATAGATTCAAATGATTGTAAACTTATCCATTAGCCAAAATATTCCATTTCATTTGGTGAAATCATTTATATGACCCTTATAAAGTCATCAAATTCAGCATTATATAGTTCTTAGTAGATACAATATGATGCAATCTTATTTCTCTTTGCAAAAAATGAAGTTTAATTATAAATATTAAATATCCAACAAAGTCTATATTTTTGTGAGAAAATTATTAACCGCACAATTGTTTCGAAAATATAAGGTGAATTTAACTACTTGCAAATTTATTAATAAACTCAAAATTCTATAGTAAGGACTAAGAACGCGTTGGGGAATTCTCATAATTGTCATTTATCATAATCTATAGTGATGTAGAAAAATCTAGCATAATTTCAAAATGTGCACTCTTATTACTTATTTTAACCTCATTTATATTTTTTACCTTTTTTGAATATTGACAAAATTTTGTTGATACAATATACAGATGTGTATAATTTGATATTAGAAGTACATGAGATGTACAATAGAAATATTTTTTTCCTCATTTCTTTACCATTTACCTCTTTATTTCTCAAACTTGTGTGTGATGTAGTTCATCGGAGTCAAAGAGGATGGGAGAGGAAAAGGTAGAGACCACTGAACTGAAGAAAGATTTTTTTATTTTCTTTCATCTAAAAAATTTATTCAAATCTATTTTTTGTTGATAGATCTTTTGAGACTTATTATTTTGCAAACTTATGTCAAAAGGTGAGTACATTTAGAAAATGGAGCATCTGTTGTTTGAATTTTTTTACTATAAAACTTTTTTTGTTGTTCTAATTTTGTAGCATGAAGAGATTGAGAGATGACTCTCCATTTGGGTTTTCCCACAGATATTCGTAAGATCTTTATCTTATGTTCATTTTTTTCGGATCGAGTTTTACGTATATAACTTGATTTGGTGAATTGTTGATAAATTAGTTATTTTAAATTCCTATGGTGTATAGTATCTGTATGTTAGTGATCAAGAATTGTTAGATGCCAGTCTTTCTCATAACTTAGAGTATTTAAAATAAATTTTTTGTCTTCTACTCAACTTTATCATGCAGAACTGAAGAAAAAGATTGGGTCTTTACCTATGTTGTGTTGTTAGAGTTGATCTAGATTGATTTTTATTTTTCAGATATTTCTTTGTTATTTTAATGGCTCCAACATATCAACAGTACCACTATTTATTTGGTTGTATCATATCAAAGGATTTGTCGATTTTGAATGAACTTTTAAAAGCTTTTTATTTAATCCAAAGATAAATATTGATTTGAAGTGGATGAGAGTATAATATTATTCTTTATTAATAAATTGGACAAATAAATTTTACCGCCAACTTTTAGCTACGGTTCTATGTGTCAAAGTCAATCATAAGTTTCTTAAGGTGGTCTGTGTAATATAAGTGGTGATAGTGTTGTTGATAGAGCTGGTGCCAAAAAGCAAAAAATGACAATTGATAAGGCATTCTCTTACTTTAACCTTTTCCATTTCTGGCTCCGATTTTGTGTAACCTCAATTATGAACATTTTGAATTTGAAAAAAAAAAGAATAATATATTCAATTTTCACACTACACTTTTTTTTTGATATATGTGTCCCAAATCTAAAGGAGGGAGGATAAAGAAGTGAATATGCTTGACCTCTTTAGATCATTCTTATTATTCTTCCGCCCGCAGGATGAATAGTCATCATACTCCCAAAAAAATAAAACAAAAAAACGTAGGGTGGTATTCAAATAAAGGGGAGCAAGTTAAGGATACGTTTCCAAATCAATGTGATAAATATATCAAGTTCCTTGTCATTATGATAGACTTTAAGAGCAAAAGGTTTCCTACTACAATTTGCCTATTGTCTATCATCATTAATTTCTTTTCTTATTTGATGATTTATGTGGAAATAAGTCTTCAATATTTTTGACACAATAGATAATGTTGATGTCATAAAAAAGGAGAAATATTTATTTTAAGGTATCCTCATTTACTCCTTGGTTTAAATCCTTTTTTGTCCAAGGGCGATTAAATATTCCCGAATGATGAAGATGACATAACATATTTCATGGAACATGCACTCAGTTTTGTGAAAAAAAACAAAGGTTTATGGTACCTTATGATATTAATAATAAAAGGTCTACCTTTTTACATTAAAAAACTTTACTCCTAACTTATTGCCTCATAACTTCTTACAGGAACTGTTAGAAAGTTACTGTAACCTCATAGGTATTTTTAAAATGTTTAAAAAGGGGTGCAAGAACTCCAAAGAGGTGTACGATAAGGTGATCAATATTTATAATTTGACTATATAGATATTATGGACAACCCTCGTGTTCTTATTTATAAGTACTTTTTGTGTAGGTTGTCGTATTTCTCAAAGACCATCCAGATTTGCTAGAAGAGTTCAAAAAAATATTCTAGGACGATTTAGTTACTACTAATCAATTGTCTTATTTAAACGAAGCTAAAACATTTATGAAGTGAAATATAGTAGTGTTATCATGCTCCTTGTTTCAAAAATACACCACAATGTGGATTTGATTTAAAACATATTTGAAATAATTTGATTCAAAACTCACATTGTTCTATATTATCTTTCATCCTTTGTTTCATCTAGCCCTACATTGTTAATTTGATGTGCATTTTTAATCGTATGTGAGGTATATTTTTTTTTTCATTTTAACATTTTTAATTAGTATAATATTAGAGATTAAGATAATACAATGTTTGTATTAATTATGCATATGTTAAGGGTTATAGATATATAAGATTGTCTAACTATAGAGACAAAATTAGCCTATTTAAATATAACTAGTACAATTCGTCCTAGTATGGTATAATTCATCTATTTATCAGCTCTGTCCATTTAAATCCAAGCCATTAAAAAGGTACACTAATATCTTAGCCAAATTGACCCACGGATTATCTTATCAAACTGTTTTAAAGAATAGTTTTTCTTATTAGATATGTTATATGTTGGTATAATAGAGAAAACATTATAATTTTAATAGGTGCCAAAAATTTGTAAAGAAGATATAAAGCAATTGAAATTTAGTAAGAAGTGGACGGATTGGGGCATGAACCACATTTTATTCCAATAAATTGTAACCGAAATAACTTTTGAGTGAGTGAGTAAGTCATCAATTTATAAACTCAAATTCAAATAAATTTATCATAATCTACCCGTTTGGTAGATATACCGACTTGAGTAATCTTCAGGGGAGTTAGAGTTTAGATCACATAAAATTTAGTTAGAAGAAATGTGATCACATAACCTTCTTTCCATCTTATATAGATTTAAATGACATTAACTTATCCCTTAGCCAATGTATTCCATTTCATTTGGTAAAATCATTTAAATGACCCTCATAAAATCATCTAATTAAGCATTAATTTAGTATATACAATATGATGTAATCTAATTCCACTTTTCAAAAATTGATGCATAATTATAAACATTAAATATTCCACATAGTCTTGACTTTTGTGTGGAAATAATTGACCGAGCAATTATTTCAAAAATAGAAGGTGATAGCATTAATTACAAATTAATTAATAAACACAAAATTCTACAAAAAATTGTAACAGCGTGTTGTTCAATTCTCATAATTGTGATTTATTATAATCTAGAATGGTATAGAAAAATCTAGCATAATTTCAAAATGTGCACAGTTAGTACGTATTTTAAGCTCATTTTAACATTTTACCTTTTTTAAATATTGACCAAACTTTTTTGATACAATAGATAGATGTGCATAATTTGATGTTAGAAGTACATAAGATATACAATATCAATAATTTTACTAAATCTATTTTTTAGCCTCACTTCTTTGTCATTTACCTCTTTATTTATGTAACTTCTGTGTGTTGTAGTGCTTCAAAGTCAAAGAGGAGGGCGAAGAAAAAGGTAGAGACAACCGAAAAAAGATTTTTGTTATATTCTCTGATCTAAACAATTGATTAAAATCTATTTTTTTATAGATCTCTTCAGACTTTTGATTTTACATATTTATCTCAAAAGGTGTGTTTATTTAGAAAATGAAGCATCTCTTGTTTATTTGTTTTTTTTACTTTAAAATGTATTTTTGTTTTTTCTATTTTTGTAGCATGAAGAGAGCGAGAGATGACTCCCCATTAGGTTTTTCCCATAGAGATTCGTAAGATCTTTGCCTTCTGTTCATTTTTTTTCTAGGTCGATTTTGTATGTACTGAACTGTTTTAGATGAATTTTTGATAAATTATTTATTTTTCACTCCTATGAAGTATGGTCTGTGTATCTTAAGTGATCAAGACATGTTAGATGCCATTTTTTGCAATTACTCACCAACTTAGAGTAGTTAAAATCAATTTTTTGTCTTCCACTCAGAAATATCAGGCCAACTGAAGATAGAGATTGAATATTTCCCCTTTGTTGCATTTGTTAGGGTCGATCTAGATTGTTTTTTATTTTTCATATAATTCTTAGTTAGGTTACGGGCTCCAACAAATGAAAAGTACCACTATTTATTTTGTTTTATCATATATCAAAGGATTTGTCAATTTTGAATGAACTATTAAAAGCTTTTTCATTTATCCCAAAATAAACATTGATTTAAAGTTGAAGAGCGTGTAACATAACTCTATATTACTATATCGGATACATAAATTTTACTGCAAATTTTTAGCTATGGTTCTATTTGTCACAGTCAATCACATGTTTTTGGAGGTGGTCTGGGTAATATTAGTGGTGATAGTGATGTTGACAGAGATGGTGCTAGTAAGAAAAAAATGACGATTGATGAGGCATTCACTTATTTGAACCAAGTTAAGGACAAGTTTCCAAATCAAAGGGAGAAGTATATCACATTCCTTGTCGTTATGATGGACTTTATGAGAAAAAGGTTTGCTACTACAATTCGACTACTGTCAATCGTCACTAATTTCTATTCTTGTTTCATGATTTATATGGAACTAAGTCTTTGATATTTCTCACAGAATTGATACCGTTAGTGTCATAGAAAAGACGAAAAATTTATTCAAAGGGCATCCTAGTTTGCTCCTTGGTTTAAATCCTTTTTTACCCAAGGGCTATGAAATAGTCTTGAATGATGAAGATGAGAAAACATATTTGATGGAACAAGCACTCAATTTTGTGAAAAAAACAGAGGTTACATATATGTTACCTTATGATTTTAATAATAAAAGGTCTACCTTTTTATTAATTAAAAAACTTTAATCCTCACTTATTGCCTCATAACTTCTTGCAGGAATGTTTAGAAAATTACAATGAGCTCAAAGATATTTTTTCCACGTTTAATAGGGAGTGCAAGAACGCCAAAGAGGTGTACGATAAGGTTATACATATTTATAATTTGAGTACATAGATATTTTGGACAACACTCGTGCTCTTGTTTATAAGTACTATTTTTTTTATGTGTAGGTTATCCTACTTCTTAAAAACCATCCTGATTTGCTAGAAGAGTTCAAAGTTCTTCTAGAACGATTTAGTTACTACTAATCAATTGTCTTATTTAAACGACGATAAACCATTGATGAAGTTAAATGTAGTACTTTTATCATGCTCCTTGTTTCGAATATGCATCGCTATGCGGATTTAATTGAAAACATATTTCAAATAGTTTGATTGAAAACTCATTGTTCTATATTATTGTTTATCCTTTGTTTCATCTATCCCTATATTGTTAACTTGATACTGAACTTTGATCATATGTGAGGTATACTATTTTTTTTCTTCATTTTTACATTTTCAATTAGTATATTATTATAGATAAACATAATACAATATTTGTATCAATTATGTGTATGTTAAGGGTTATAGATTTATAAGATGCCCTAACTATAGTGACAAAAATAACCTATTTAGATATAATAGTACAATATGTCCTAGTTTTGTACAATCCATCCATTTATCATATCTTTCCATTTCAATCCAAGCCGTAAAAAGTTACACTAATATCTTAGCCAGATTATCTCATGGGCAATCTTATCAAACTGTTTTAAAGAACAAGTTTTCTTTTTTGATATGTTATATATTGCTTTAATAAAGAAAAATTATAATTTTAAAAGGTACCCAAAATTTATAATTTCAAAAGGTACCCAAAATATCGTGGGAGAAAAGATTATCCAACACAAAATATACTAGCTGCATGCACATTTGATTTAAAATTCACATATGTGTTAGCTGGGTGGGAAGGTACAACTTTTGATTCAAGAATCATGAAAGAAGCACTAAATAGACAAGATCCACTAAAAATTCCCGATGGTAAACATTATATATATTTATCTAGACATAGGTACATGTAATGAACAAATACTTAAATCTTTTATTTATTTATGTTTAGCAAAACTCTACCTTGTTGATGCTGGACTCATGTTGAAAAGTGGACTTATTATGCCTTATAGGGGAGAGCGATATCACTTGAAAGAGTATTCAAGAAATCCACCTCGAAATCCTCATAAATTATTTAATTTGCGACACACTTCTTTGCGTAACGCTATTGAACGAGCATTTGGAGTTCTTAAAAATAGATTCCCCATAATTTCTAGCTCACAGAGTCATCATATTATATTGAAACTCAAAAGATTATCATATTTGCATGTTGTATTTTGCACAACTATTTAAGAGGAGTACATCCAAACAATGATTTACTTGCTCAAGTAGATGCAGAGCTTATTAATAATAATGATGTGCATGAAGAAGTTCCAAATCCTAGAGAGAGCAATGAAAAATTTAGAAGAGGAGAGTTGATTCGAGATGGCATAGCAGCTGCCATGTGGAATAATTATGAAGAGTAATTTTCTAGGAGAAACATACAAATAAATTTTTGTATCACATTTATTTATTTGATGTTATTGGTAAGTTATTTTGTGAACTATTGCTTTAGTTATAAAGATAATGTGTAGTACATTTGATTTTATATTATAACTCTTCAATATTGTTGATGACATTTCCTTATTTAATTCTGATGAATATTTATTTTAATTTTGTAGTTATCAAGATGGCGAAAAAATTGAAGTCATTTACTTCAACTGATACAAATATTTCAGATAATTCTCTTTGTATTTTGTCACATACTATGGATGATACACTAATTGATGCATTTTTTCATGAGCATGAACTTGGAAATATGGTTGGTGGATCTTTCACACACGCGCTGGATAACATATTGAGGGATTTAGGATCAAAATTTCCTGATAAAATCATTAATATGGAGAGAATTCACTATCGGATGAGAAACATTAAAAAACAATTTAGCAAATACTATGAGACATTGCAAATGGGAATGAGCGGATTTGCATGGAATCCCATCACAAATATGTGGGATGCCGAGCCTGAAGTATGGGATCAATTAATTCAATTATATTCATGTCTATTAGTTTTGCTCTTATTTTTATATTTTAATGTTCAACTTATTTTCTTCAATAATGTGTTGTACTTTTCATATGTAGGCTAAGCCTGAAGCTGCTGATTTGAGGACCAAGTCTATCAGAAATTATGATAACCTAATGATGCTATTTGGAAAGGATAGAGCTAGTGGAAAGCATGCTGAGACTGGACTAGCTATGTTAAAAAGAGGTACCAATAAAAAATTGAAAAGATGAATTACTAGTTCATTGACTATTGAAAAGGTTGTCGAAATGATTTCTATGAATGGTGCTTCACTGGAAAATACTGAGGGAGATAAATAGGATGAGCAAAGTCAACCAATTAATGAAGCACCTAAATCAGATGTCTCTTCAAAGGTACCAACTCATCAAAGAAATAAAAAATCTAAACATAATCATTTCGAAGGCATGGCTGATATGTTGAGAGGTGGCATGGATAATTTTGCTCATGCCATTAATTGACTTTCAACTATGCCACCTATTTCTGAAAGCGAGATCTGGCAAATGATAAAAGAGAAGAATTTGAAATCTCATACGAACTCAAAGGCTTATATATTTATTTGTCAAGATGCAAATATGTGTCATTCATTGATGGGATGTCCACAAGAAGAACACAAGTCTATTTTATTGACCATGATGCTAGCACGTGATTAAGTTTAGATTAATTTTATTTGAATTTTAAGTAGTTTTGATTTTATAAACGATATGAATATTTTAGTTTTGACAATTATTTTACTATGCATTTTTAGCTATGGATTATTTGAATTATTTGTTTTGTTTTGAAGATTTATAGCATATATTATCGATATTATTATCAGTTTGATCTAAGTTATGAATCAAGTGATATGCATAGTTATACATCTTATGAATCAAGTGATATGCTCAGTTATACATCTACATTGTTGTAAGTTGATATGGATAATTGATTAAACAATTTGTGAATGAATTAAAATTTATAGTTAACGATTTAGAGTTAACAATTGGTGAACGAATAAATAGATTAATTAGTTAATTTATACAAAGCAATATCTTCTTAGCTTTCATCATTTTTCAAAATTTCTTAATCAATGCGGTACGTGATAATTTTTATAATTGAATATAAACGTGATAATAATGTTTTGTAGTATAATTATAATTGATGATATAATTTTATGTTATTTTCATATAACATAAAAGAATATGCATGATTGGTGGATAGTTTTGTTATTTTATTAGTAATTACTGATAAATTTAGTATTTAAATTAAATAAGGACATTTTAGTAAAGTTTTAAATTACAATACAGTCAAACCAAATAATAAAAATGTTATTAAATAGCAGCAAACAATACAGTCTAACCAAACATATTATCTACCATACAGTACAATACAATCCGCAACAAAACTCAAGAATCTCGATGAACACTTTGATCCTTTCCTCTTTTCTCATCTTTTCTCTTCTTTTATCCTCTTGAACTCTCAACTAAAACCCTATGTCATGCCCTGAGCGTATAACCTAGGTGGGACTGGCACTTGAGAACCATTGCTGGCCCCAAGCGAACCCTTGGCCTTGCTAGACTCTTAGCGGAAGACTTACCCAATAGAAAATGTACTTAAACACAATCTTAAATAAACTTTTTGAATAGATAAACTGAGAATGTTTAGAAAATAACATTCAATTTAGCCAAAATGACAACTCAAGTCTTTAAATCAAACAACTGAAATATCAAGACTAAAGAACTCATATCTAACAGTCTATGAAGCCTCTTGAGTCTAGATACTAAGAGGGATGTCAGGACAAGACCCCCGATCATCCTAACAACTAAAATAGGCAAAAACAATAAAACAAAACATAACCAAAGGGATCCTCCAGTAAGCAAGGAGGCTCACCAACTGACTCTGAGTACTCGATTAGATCAACGAAGCACTGGATTCTGGTCCTGGTTACCTGTATCCAAGCCTGGCAACGTACCGGTAATGGACCTATTGGACCGGAATTGGGGTCCGATGGGGGGAAAGGTACCGGATCCGGTAATTCCAGAAAATATACTATATTCTATCCTGGACTGGTATAGTACCGGGACCGGTAACCGGGACTAACAAATATATTTTTTAAAAAATATTTACTTATTAAAATTAAAAAAAAAGGAAAATTAATCAAATAATATTAAAACTTTTATAGTTTTAAAGTTTGAAATTTATACCTTTAAACTTTTAAAGTTTAAAATACAAACTTTCAAACTTTAAAAGTATAAAAGTTTAAATTTCACGCTTTAAAATTTTAAATTTAAAACTTTAAAAGTATAAAAGTTTAATTTTTCAAACTTTAAAAGTTCAAAAATTTAAATTTCAAACGTTAAAAGTTTATTAAAAATTTTAATTTCAAACTTTAAAAGTTTAAAAATTTAAATTTCAAATGTTAAAAGTTTAAAAATTTAAATTTCAAACTTTAAAGTTTAAATTTCAAACTTTAAAAGTTTAAAAGTATAAATTTCAAACTTTGTATTAAAATTGAAGATAGTAATAAATAAAAAATTAAGGCAAATAGCCTATAGTTTTATTAATATTAATTATATAGTATAATTTGAGTTACATAATATTAGTAGAGGATTAGAGGACCTAATCTACACAGCCACCTTCTAGGAAGGGTTCTATTTGAATTAGACATCGAATTATCATACTCATTCTAATAGTTCATGCTACCAAGCCAAACTTTTCTTAAATCATTTAACATTTCTCTATTAACGTGATCTGTAATTTGTTGATCGGCTAGTTCCTCCAATGAATCAATGTCGTCGTCTAAAATCTTGCATCATTTCATCAATATCATTTTCAAATTTGGTAGGTAAAACTGGACGCCCATAACTCCTTCTCTCACCATTAATCCAATCTCTAAATAGTACCAATATCTTTGAGCTATCTGCTGCTAATGAATATCTATGCTCTCCAATTTGAAATCTTGCTGCACTAAAAGCGCCTTCCGAAGCTACTGAAGATGCTTGAATAGCTAACACATCTCGAGCAACTGGTTGAAGTTCTGGAAATCCCTTGCCGTGATTGCTCAACCAATCTAGAAGATCAGGTAAACCTTGTGAATCCTTAATAGTTTTCGTATTTTTATTAATATATGCATCAAAACCATTTTTATCATTATGAGAAAGTTCAAGATAACAATCTAGCATATCATCAAGATCATCTTCATTATATCTACACCTAGAACTTTGAGGTTCTTCTTTACGTACTACATTTATTCTATGAGAATTATACAAGTCATACAATATCTAGCTTCAATTTTTATACTATCTTTAACTTCTTGACAACTAGGTGTTTCGTCATCTTGAATATCTAAGTTAAGATATATTTTATCAACCATTCGTGATGAACCTTCATCTTTGTAATGTGGATTTAACAAACAAGCGGTTAAATAATTTGAGGAATAGGAATAAAGTATTTTTAAAATTTTTCAATCATCTTCTTAACGGAATCTTCAAAATTTGGTTTATTTTTGAATTTATAAAATTTACTAGAAATAGCACAAATATTTGGTAAAACAGAGCAAACAGTTGGATAACAAAGTCCAGATTTTTTTTTGTAGCTAAATAAAAAACTTTTAAGAATTCTACAAGTTCTTTTACGTCATTCCAATCACTATCATCAAGTCTATAGTTCACATTTGAATTATGAGCATTCCAAAGCATTTTTAAAGATTTCCTATATTCATAAGTGACTTGACGCATTTAAAATAAAGAATTCCATCTAGTACACACTGATTTTGGATTTTTTCTAGGTGGAAGATAAAATTCACGAGAACGATTTTCAAATTCTCTACGTGTAGACTTAACTTGACATTTAAAAATAAAATGACATGCAATTTCAACTTTTATGCAACCTTATACATTGATATACCATCTCTAACAATCAAATTATATATGTGTGCAACACACCTAATATGAAAACCATCAATATAAACAGGGAAAAGAGTCGGTTTTAGTATTTCAACAGCAAATGTATTATTAGAAACATCATCTAAGGTGACACTAAATATTTTATCACAAATTCCATAGTTTTATAAAACATCTACAATTGTTTGAGCTATGTAACTACCTGTTTTATGCATTTCACAACATTTATTACCTAATTTTTTTTTGCATAATCCAATTTTCATCGATCCAATGTGCAGTAATAATGAAATAATCATTACCATTTACACTACGACCCATATCTGAAGTAATAGCTATTTTACAAGTATTATAATAAAATAAACAACGAAGATATTGAAAATGTTGAGCTTGATAATCAAAGATAGCCTTTTTAATTGTGTTTCTTGTAAAACCTTTAAAATGTGGATTATACACAATTTGAATATATAATGAATAAAATCACGATTTTCAGCAAAACTAAAAGTCAAGCCAATAACAACAATGATTCTAGCTAATTCTTCAATATATTTTTCTCTACTACATGAGCGTTGTGTACTAGGGCCAAAAATATTAGAATGATTTAATTGTGTTTGGACCATATTAGAGCCCCCTACTCCTACAGTTTCACTAGGAAGGGTGGTACCATTCTTTTTAGCTTCGGCTACATCTTTAGCATGCGAAAATTTATTTTTACAACATTCCATTAAATGATTACTCAAATGTCTCGTCCCACCCTGTTTTCCCACAGTTCTATGATTCATTCCATGTTTACATTTGTTACAAATATCTTGTGTTTTATCTTCATTCTGAGTCATAAATTGCCACACAACTGATTTTTTAGCACGTTCTACCTTAGACCTAGGATGTACAGGGGGAATGGGAGCTGGACAACGAAAGGGAGAGGAAGTGGAAGTGGGACTGGAAGTGGGAGTGGGAGTAGTAGCCGTAATTTGCTCAGCTTCATCATCATCATCATCAAAAGTATCAATATAATCATTAACATTATCATGTTCAACATCTTCAGCTAATTCATCATCAAAATTACCAAACCTTCTTTGTAAAGATTCATGATAAGGTTCTAATCCGATATAACTATCAATATTAAAAACAATTTCATCAACATGCGTAAAATCTTCCGTATTTATTCTTACTTGTGCTACTTGTCTAGTTTTAGATTTAGAAGGACTACCAATTTTTTTTTATTTTTCTTGGAATTTGAGGTAAATAAATTAGTGATCCAATCATATACAATTGTTTTACCTTTGTCAATATTTTTTTTACCAAAATTCATATTTAAATATAAAGTGAGTAAATTATATATAATACGAAAATGTAATGCAAAAAAATAAATAACTAAATAACTAGAGACTAGAGACTAATTACTCACAAAATAAATAAATAATTAATTGCAAACGAATGAATAACTAAATGAAAAGTGAGTTGGAACGAATGTACCAAACGTCTACTTAAAAAAGTAGACGTGTATGACCGAAAGCTGAAAATTGAAAGTTGAATTTTGAAGCTCCAAAGACCAAATTCGTAATCCAGCAAATCTTTCAAACTATTATAATTTGTAATTTAAAAGAGAATAAGAAATTAGAGACGTGAGACTTGAGAGTTGAGAGAGTAGAAGGTGAAGAATATTTGTGAGTAAAAATAATGAAAGATTGGGGGTATTTATAGTTAAAAAATAGGATAAAAATGTAAATTTTAAAAGTTTGGAGTATTAAAAAAAGTTTGGAGGGGGGGTAGGGGGCTGTTTTGGGGGGTTATTGGGCGAAATAGCCGTTGGGTGTGGCCCAATACCTATTGTCCAACGGCCTCCCAATGGCTATATTACAATTTAAATTTAAAAAAATCAAAAAATAATTAAGACGAACCGGATCGGTTTGGACCGGAATCAGGACCGGCACTTACAGGATCGGGACTAACCGATAAAACCCAGTTTCCATCCCGTTACCCCTCCCAGTTCCCCTTTATAATAGCCCTCACTGGATCCTACCAGAATGGTACCAGATCGATAACGGACTGGGATGGAACGGTACCAGTACCAGCACCTCCCGGTCCCGCTGCCACACTTACCTGTATCTGCATCATAAAATGATGCAGGCCAAATGGCTTCAGTACATTCAATGACAAGCATGCGAGGGGAAAACTAAACACGACATAAGCTTGAAATGAATACTAAAAGAAACACTTACCTCAGATTTACTCAACTCATGAATAGTCAACTCAATCCAGAAATAAACAACAGTAAAGATGCAGTTTATATAATGCATTTAAAACAGTAGGTAGTAACTCAATGTGTTAAAGAAGTACAATAACAACTCAATTTATATATAAAGTAATATAACTCTGTGGGAGTTTCTTTGACTGACAACCATCACTATGAGCTAATATGATGATATAGTGTCTTGCCCACGCTGCCAGAACTGTCCTATAACTTGTCGGGATATAGAACACCTCAACTAAGTGGATCCACTAGTCTATGCTAAAACGCACTAAGGAATCATCTAAAAATTATGACCCTTTCTACCGATGATGGCTACATGGTTTATGGAGACTTGAGATATTATGAACTCATCCCCATATTGGTGCTCAATACTACTCCCAAAATACTCAGCTCATATGTTTAAAAACAAAAAGTCTTTCTGTGGTTTGAGATAATTACTCAAAAACTAGCTCAAAGGCTCTCTTGGAAATCGGTGTTTCCTCTCTTATTTAAATGTGAAAACATTTACTCTTTGGGAATACTTAGTTCCCATATACTCTTTTTGAGGAAATGAACTTCATTTATTACTCTTACTTAAATGAACTCAAGTTTTAAAACATGTTTAAAACATTTGCAAAAGACTTTTTGAAAGGACTCTAATAACTCTCTAGACTTGGCTCTTAGCTTTCCTTGAATTTGAATTTATGGATTCAAGGATCGTGATTTGTGATAGGAAAGATCTCATGATGTTTAAGAGTGTTTTTAGATAGTTAAACATGAGAAACAATCAAGAAATCATTGTCTAGAAACAAGTCCGCGATGCGGATCTGTATTTTTATTTTTATTCGCAAAATAAATTTTGAAGCAGAAGGATCTGTGACCGCTCCACGACGCGTAGAAGAATTCCCCAATCTTAAGGAACAGGTCTGCGACACGGACCTGGTACCCAGATTCGCCCGACTGTTACCTTTTCCGTTTTCTAACAACAATTTACCCAAATTCGATTCTTTTTTCTCAAATTCACTTTAGATTCAGATACCCAGTATATGTACTCAAGAACCTCACTCAAAAAAACTCTATAAATCGACGTAATAATCTCAAAAATTCCTCAATGTCAGCCCAATTTAAGAAAGAAAGCAAATTCAAGAACATATATCAAGAACATCAAACTTTCAACCTTTTTAGAACGAATTCACACTGAAATAAACAGGTTTGGCGTGTGGGTGAACAAACTCAACTATATGTGAACTCACATGCCTCGTAGGATTGAATACTTGGCGAAATCCAAAACCTAAATCGCAAGAACTTGGCGGATCCTGAACTTTTATTCTCCCTTCTCCTCTATCCTCTTCTCTCAAAGCCCTAGCGTAATTCTCAATTGCGTAAACTGAACTAACTCAGTTTAGACACCAAATAATTTATTAAAAATGGATTTAATTAATTGGGTAATGAAAAGACTGAAATACCCCTCTAAAATCTAGTTTTGACTTTCCTAATCTAGACAACCCGACTTCAAATGGACATATCTCCTTCATACGAACTCAAAATTGAGCAAACCCAGTGGCGTTGGAAAGATAATTCAAAGATCTTTCCTAATTTATCTTGTAGGACACCTAACTCATCTTGAGATAGGAGTTATGGTCATTTGAAGTTGACCCAAAGTTCATTTAACTTTGTCAAACTTTTCAAATTTGATTATTTCCAAAAACGGTTTCTTTCTAATTCTAGTTCTTTCTAGTAGCGGGGTGCTACACCCTAAGCGTATTGGAAATTAATGGAACCGATTCTAATCTGTTTAGACCCATAAATTATTACTAACAACGAATTAAATATGATTGGGTAAGGAAAAGACCAAAATACCCCTTATATTTTCAGGTAACTCTTTTTAAATTGACAACCTGACTTCAAAAGGGCATATCTCACTCATACAAGCTCAAAAATTAGCAAAATTGGTGGCGTTGGAAAGCTATTTCAAATACCATTCATTTGATATCTTATGGGCCACCTAGCGCATCCTGTACTGAAAGTTATGGTAGTTTGAAGTTGAGCCGAAACTTAAAGGAACCTAGGAATGACTTGAATGAATACTCTTTTGTTCTTTTTGGAACTCAAGGTGCTACATCTAGTGACCTTGGTAAAAACGTACTCACTACAAAGAATGGTTCAAGTCTTAGCTCAAAAATTTTCCAGGGTGTCACACTAATATCTTAGCTAGATTGACCCATCTTATCAAAATGTTTTAACCAATAATTTTTCTTATTTGATATGTTATATGTTGGGGTAATTGTGACGACCCAGACCGTCGTGATTGGAACCCATACTAACCCTCCGGTGGGAGAACCATTAATACAACCGAAACAAATAAATTTCATGAAAACTAAGGCGTTTAAAGATACAAAAGCACATTTAAATGACTATAAAAATGGAGTCCCCATAAACTCCAAGGTTTTAACAAACAACTAACCAAACTAATGCGGAAGAACAACCCCTAGAACCTGAAAGTCATTGTACCAAAACTCTACTAACGACAAGTCTAAGAACAAGGGGTACAACCCCGAAACTAAACAAACACCTTAAACAAATAGTCTGAGTCCGAAAAGAATGGACTTAAACAAGAGAGATGCATGGCAGCCTGAAAGAACTGGCTCACCCTTGAATCCGGTCACGATCAATAGTTACTTAGCTGAGGTCTATCAATAGCCACATGAACATGCCCTGTAGTCAACAAACAACAAGCAAGTGCAGTATCAGTACATAACCACAGTGTATTGGTAGGATCACGCGGCTATCCGAATAAGGGAAACACATGCAAGTAACCACAACATTATAAAACAAGCATATACCAAAAATATACAATATTAGTCATCTCTTACCAATAACACAATTTCATAAGTCCCTAGAGAAACAATTATCCTTTTGGAGCAACATACAGTCTTCCAATATCAATCATCATTAGATATGAACGTAATCATCATAAGTAGATACACAACACAATTCAATGGTCCTCTCACGGAACCCAATTCAATGGTCCTCTATGGAACCTAAACCCAAACTGTTAGCATACCGGTTCATGGTACCCGATCCAAGTTAGTATGTTGGAACGTGGCAGCCGATCCCATGTTTATGCCAGAACATGGCAAACGATCCCATGTTTATGCTGGAACGTGGCAACTGATCCCATGTTTATGCCGGAACGTGGCAACTGATCCCATGTTTATGCCGGAACGTGGAAACCGATCCATTCGACAAATCATAATCACAATCATAATCACAATGCATATTCTCACAATCTTACAACAAGAGGTGATTCATGGCATACAATTATTCAATTATCTTGATTTACGATTAGGGTGATCAATAATGCAACATTCTTATACATACATGCATTATAATGAAGCAATTACAAATATATATCACACCAACATGAAATCACAACCATCACCTACCTCGAATCCAAGCTTGAATCCCCTAAGGCACTTGAATCTTCCCTTTCCAGATTCTTTCTGCTTATTCTAGGTCTACAAATAACAATTTATATGCAAGGATCAACAATCAACGGTCTAGTTATTCGGATTATAACAAACCCAATAACCCTAGACCAAACCCTTGATCCCCATACCCAGATTAGAGTTTTTTCCACCATAAATTCCAGATCAAAACCCTCCCCCATCTATAATTACTCATGAATTTACATTCTACGGATCGAAACATGGATTTGGGGAGTAAAATCCTTACCTTTAGCCTCAAGAATGGTGAAAAATGTTCAAGAACTCTCCTGGGGTCGTCTCATAGCCCTCAAAGTCAAAAAGTGCAGAATAAAACATTTTTTGGGGTTTTATTTCCGGCTTAAGTCGCGTCTGTCCCTTCACAACGGGATCCAACCTTTACAGTGGCCCCGCCCTGGCGGCATAAATCCCGCCCCAGGGGCTTGCACGAAACCAATGATATATTTTAATAATTCAAAGACCCCTGTTTCACAACACACCTTTGACCAACGACGTTCAAAAAATACCGTTCACGCTAAGATCTATTCCGAGAGTTCTACTCACCCGAATTCAATTTCGTAAAGTCGTACGGATTCCTTAACGACTTATCTAACTACTCATGTAATCAAAATCATAATTAGATCTCTCATTCATTACCAGATTTCCCTAGACCTTACTGACTCTGATTTCGTCCAAATGTGGACTAGGTTAGGAAATTTTAAGTTACTACCAAAAAGTTTATTGGCCCCAATTCTTTCCCCATTGGCTTTTTCCTAAAGACAGAATTAGGTCGTTACAATAGATATCAATTTACCCATCACTCGTCCTCGAGTGATTAACTAGGGAAGACTGGCTAAAGTAACGGTAGAGTTGTACTTGAATCACTGAACAACAGGGGATACTTGTCTCTCTTGTCCTTAGCTTACGGACATCAAGATCAAAAATTTTGACCGGTTCTTCTTCATACAAAAGGTATCATCTAACACAACTGAGTCTCACTTATGATATAATCTTCGTCCCCAAACCAACCAATTAAATACCTACACATCCATCCACGCAATGCCTCAATGAAGTCATCTCAATACTCGAGTGATAAATATTGTTATATGTAAACTTAACTAACAACGAAAATGATTCCCAACAACCACCAAAGTTGATCATACACACGTCTACAACATGTTATCAAGGACCTTGACACAATCATCCAGACGAATCCTTTAGCACTTAAGCATGATAAAATTCCAAGTCAATACTCGCTATAAATAGAAGTGAACCTGAACTAACAAACACACACTCATAATACCCAAACAATCATAGTTCTTCTCAACATCTCCTTCTCACAACATAAAATTCCATGAGTTTAAGTTATAACAAATTTGATCTTTAGAAATCATATACTCATCGAGGGATATGTCCAAGCACACAACCACTCCAACAACACTATCGAAATGCTAGATTTAGTAATTGTAGATTAACTCTTAAGAACAGTAGAATTGGACCCAATGATCCCCACATTCAACCACACATAAATGATACATGACCTTGATGACTAGAGGAATATTAAGATTGCCGGACAACCACAAATACACATTGTAGCTCTTCTATAAATTCTTTAACAACTCCAAGACAACACCAATTATGTCATTCGAAATAAGAAAATCTTCTCAATCTTCCCACTCAACCAAGAGAATATCGCAGGATTTGGTACCCTTGATCCACCACTAGGGATCCACCTATAAAAGTGAAAACACACTAGAGCATATCTAGTGAATCATACTCAAAACACTAACACCATCATAAACACTCTGACCTTTTACCTTATTATAAACCAACACTTTTAAAAATGAAACCTTTCTGAGGTACTTAACAATCAATAATAGTAAACTTATGACTCACCCTATGTGTAAGTCCTTTCAATTGCTCAATACCAGATATAATTGATCATTCCTCACCTTGCCAATTCATACCTTCACAAAATACATCATCACAAATGTAGAATCACAATGAAAAATCTGAATTGTAATTTCAACCATATAACACAATCCCTATCTCTATCAATATTAGCTTGTATCTTGAAGATTTTTATGAATTCAAGGATCTCCGTTTATTATTGATTGCATCTCCATTGATCTTACAGTATATTTCGCTAAAATTTCAATCATACTCATTACTAGACTCAAAAACAAAACCAAGCACTTATCATCACACTCAAGCTAATGTCTGTACGCTCCTTTCTCAAGTCTTTTTTTGGTACTTTTTGACCAACGTGATGGATCTGTGACACTATTACCATAGCCACAACAAAATGAATGAAATCACGTATCTCTGAACTCAATTATTTACCCCTGTAAAAATATATCTTTAGCCTTTGCAATCAAATAAAATATTCTTGCTTTCGCTTCTCTCTAAAGGTTGTACTACATCCCACTATTGTTCTTTATTATGACTCTAGCTCTTTAATTTCTATTTGAATGGTGTCCCACCATCTATTAAAACTTTCCATGCAACCACGTTACTCACCAAATATTTGAAAACCACAACCTTGGATACTCGCAAGTCGTAATTACTATACAAAAATTAACTTAACCAACAATTTTATTATATAGTTGCATCCCGTCACAATCCATCACGAACTCTTATTACCATTATGCTCCGTCAGCCTTGACTATCACTACGAAGTCGACCTTTTTCATCAACACGATGCCTCAACTCAGGTAAAGTCATCAAATTCAAAGGACTAACCCAATTTTTATACGCACCCTCTTACTAAATACTTCAATTTCCTTCACCCAAGTATACTCAATGGGACATTCTTTATCCATAAACTTGTCATTCCGGTATCAATCCACTCCTTTATGGCTTAAGATAAATTCATATGTCCTCATACCACCCTCCTTCTTCTTAACAAACAAGACAGGAGCACCCCACGAGGAAGCACTAGGATGGATGACACATTTATCATGAAGCTCTTAGTTTTAAGCATTAAGCACTTCTTAATTCTGCTAGAGCCATACCATACAGAGGGATGGAAATGGGGAAAGTGACAGTTTCCAAGTCAGTACAGAAATCTATATCTCTATATGGAGGCATACCAGGCAAATTCGTAGGAAACACTTCCTTAAAACTCAAATACCATAGGAATAGACTCAATAGAGGGTGACTTAACCTCAACATCCCAAACATGAGCCAAATAAGCCAAACAACCCTGCCCTACCAGTTTTCTATCCCGAATGGAGGAGATGATCTCAGTTAGCTTAGGCTTGTACACCCCTTCCCACTCTAATCTTTCCCTACTAGGGATCTCTAGAGTTACCGACTTAGTATTATAATAATTAAGCCCGGTATAATAGGGTGACAACCAAGTCATGCCTATGATTATATCAAGTCAGTCATATCTAGCATAACCAAATCATCCTAAATATGAAAATCCATAACCACAATAGAACAACACGATACACATGGGTGACTATGGCTGACTCTCCAATCAGGGGTATAAACATAGATGGGGGCATTAAGTATATCACAAACCACATCAAATCCACAAGGCAATTGAACTGACACATACAAATAAGTAGAACCTGGATCAAACAAAACAATAGCCATCCGGGCACAAACAAGAGTAGCTCTTATGACCACTGCATCACACACCTCAAACTCGGTCTTGCTAGGAAAAACATATAACTGAGCCCTATCGTCTTAAGGGGCAACCTCCTTGCCTGGCTGCACTACTCCTCTACCTACATTACTACTTCCTCGGCCTCTACAGCCTCGCTGATTTCCTCCTCATATGCCCAAGTTCTCTATAATTTCAACACACCTTATAACTTGTAGTCGATTGCTGAACACTGAATTAGATCGCGGGGGTTAGTTCGGGTATGATTTTGGGTTTATTTGGGTAACTTGGAAAAACAGAGGAGGCAGGTTGAGGTTTTGCCACACCCCGTCCCACCCTAGCGGGAGAAATTCCGCTCTGGTGGTCTCGCCCTAGCGGGAATAATCTCGCCCCAGCGGCTCAGACAGAACAAGAACCTAGTAATAAATTTTTCTGGGGTTTTTCTCTTTTCTAAATTCCACAAAAGTTCCCAACTTTACTTAGCAATTTAGAATAATCCTCCTAGCCAGGATAATCATTAGCTACCCTGAGTCAATCTTAACGATACACCACCCAACTCATTCTCATTAATTCAACACCACAAGTTTCACGATACCCAAGCATTTACAACTGGCATAATTCAACAACTAGGCCAACATGTTGCATATATCAAAGTTCAGACACCCTTTATTGTGCACCTAATCATATCATCCCATTCAAGCAATTACATCTTCACATTCGTAATTAATTCAGGCAACAAGAAGCACACATTCACAGTTTCCAAGATACAATTCACAGACAAGTCCAAATTATTAGTTAGTTTGCTCCATGAATGACCATTCCTAATCATCCATGCAATTACACAACCCCTGGGGCTAAATACTAATTAGAACCTCCTCAGTTCCAATTTACCTTGCTTAAGTTCCTTTAGTCGTGAGCATGACGACTTATTAACTTTGTTGAGATACCAATTGGACTCAACTCATAGTACAAGTGACAATAGTAGCTATCAAGCCGCACAAAACTGCTAATTTCAATCATAGAACTTGGTTGAACCCAATTCTTAATCGCCTCAATCTTTAACTGATGGTAACCAGACCTTAATCAATCTTGGAGAAAATCGATGCACCTTGCAATTGATCAAAAAGTTAATCTATCCGAGGCAATAGATACTTGTTCTGAATGATGAAAACTGTCGGTAGTCTATACACATCCTCTCTTGCTAGTGATAGTGTTACCATTTTTGTTGCTCTAGCTCGGACCATAGAGTGAAAGAGGAAAGATACCAATTGGTATCACCCAGATACCAATTGGATTCAAGTCATAGCACAAAGGAGTAAAAAGAAGTGAGTTATTTCTAAAGTCCTATAGCCTCTCAAAGAAAAGTACAGACATCATTGTACAGTTCTGCAAGACTCTACTAGACTCATTTTGGTACAATGAGATCAACAAACCTAGGTCTCTGATACCAACTTGTCACGACCCAGACTGTCGTGATTGGTACCCACACTAATCCTCCGGTGGGAGAACCATTACTACAACCCAAACAAACAAATTTTATGAAAACTAAGGCATTTAAAGATATGGAAGCAGGTTTAAATGACTATAAAAATGGAGTCCCCATAAACTCCAAGGTCTTAACAAACAACTAACCAAACTAATGCGGATGAACAACTCCTTGAAACTGAAAGTCATTGTACCAAAACTCTACAAATGACAAGTCTAAGAACAAAGGGTACAAGCCCGAAACTAAACAAACACATTAAAAATAGTCTGAGTCCGAAAAGAATGGACATAAACAAGTGAGATCCATGGTAGCCTGAAAGAACTGGCTCACCCTTGAATTCGGTCACGATCAATAGTTACTTAGCTGAGGTCTATCAATAGCCGCCTGAAGATGCCCTGTACTAAACAAAGAAGGAGGAAGTGCAGTATCAGTAACAACCACAGTGTAATGGTAGGATCATACAGCTATCCCAATAAGTGAAACACATGCAAGTAACCACAATATTATAAAACAAGCATATACCAAACATATACAATATTAGTCATCTCTTACCAATAACGCACAATTTCACAAGTCTCAAGAGATATAATTATCCTTTTAGAGCAACATACAGTCTTCCAATATCAATCATCATTAGATATGAACGTAATCATCACAAGTAGATACACAACACAATTCAATGGTCCTCTTACGGAACCCAATTCAATGGTCCTCTCATAGAACCCAAACCCAAACAGTTAGCATACCGATTTGTGGTACCCGATCCAAGTTAGGGTGCCGGAACGTGGTAGCTGATCCCATGTTTATGTCAGAACGTGGCAATCAATCACATGTTTGTGCCAGAACGTGGCAACCGATCTCATAGTTATGCCGGAACATGGCAACCAATCCAATCGACAAACCACAATCACAATCATAATGTATATTCTTACAATCATACAACAAGAGGTGATTCATGGCATACAATTATTCAATTATCCTCATTTATGATTAAGGTGATCAATAAGGCAATATTCTCATACATACATGTATTATAATGAAGCAATTACAAACATATATCACACCAACATGAAATCACAACCATCACCTACCTCGAATCCAAGCTTGAATCCCCTAAGGCACTTGAATCTTCCCTATCCGGATTCTTTCCACTTGTTCTAGGTCTACAAACAACAATTTATATGTCAGGATCAATAATCAGAGGTCTAATTATCCGAATTATAACAAACCCAATAACCCTAAAGCAAACCCTTGATCCTTATACCTAGATTAGGGCTTTTTCCACCATAAATTCCATATCAAAACCCTCCTCCATTGATAATTACTCATGAATTTACATTCTACGGATTGAAACATTGATTTAAGGAGTAAAATCCTTACCTTTAGCCTCAAGAATGGTGAAAAACATTCAAGAACTCTCCTGGGGTCGTCTCCTAGCCCTCAAAGTCGAAAAGTGCAGAATAAAATATTTTTTGAGATTTTATTTTCGACTTAAGTCGCGTTTGTCCTGCCACAGCGACACCCAACCCGCCACAGCGGCCCTGCCGTGGTGGCAGATATCCCGCCCCAATGGCTTGCATGGAACCAGTGAGCTATTTTAATAATTCCAAGACACCCATTTCACAACACACCTTTGACCAACGACGCCCAGAAAATAGCATTCACGCTAAGATCAATTCCGAGAGTTCTACTCACCCGAATTCAATTTCATAAAGTCGTACAGATTCCTTAATGACTTATCTAACTACTCATGTAATCAAAATCATAATTATATCTCTCATTAATTACTAGATTTCCCTAGACCTTACTGACTCCGATTTCATCCAAATCTAGACTAGGTTAGGAAATTCCAAGTTACTAACAAAAAGTTTTCTGGCCCTAATTCTCGGTACAGTAATAAAGAATAAATATAATTTTAATAGGTACAAACAAATTATAAAAGAACAAATAAAGCAATAGAAACTTAGTTAGTAGTGAGCGAATTGGGGCATGAGCCATATTTTATCCCAATAAATTTCAACCAAAATAACATTTGGGTGAGGCACTAATTCATCTACTTATTAACTTAAATACAAATAAATTTATTATAACCGATCCATTTGGTAGATATACCTACCCGAGTAATGTTGAGGAGAGTTAGAGTTTAGATCACATAAATTTTGGTTAGAAGAAATGTGATCACATAATATTCTTTCCATTTGAAATAGATTCAAATGACTCGAAACTTATCCATTAGCCAAAGTATTCCATTTCATTTGGTGAAATCATTTAAATGACCCTCATATAGCCATCGAATTCAGAATTATATGGTTCTTAGTTTATACAACATGATGTAATCTTATTCCTTGTTGCAAAATTTGAAGTTTAATTATAAATATTAAATATCCAACATAGTCTTAGACTTTTGTGAGAAAATTATTAATCACACAATTATTTCAAAAATATAAGGTGAATTGCATTTGTTGCAAATTTATTAATAAACTAAAAATTCTTTAGGAAGGACTAACAACGCATTGTGGAATTCTCATAATTGTCATTTATCATAATCTATAGTGATATAGAAAAATCTAGCATAATTTCAAAATGTGCACTCTTATTACTTATTTTAAGCTGATTTTTTTATTTTTTTTTCTTGAATGATGAAAAAAAAATTTTATACATATGTGTAGTGTGTATATAATTTGTTGAGGTGAATTGCATTCTCAATTTATTTTTTTCCTCACTTCTTTACAATTTACCTCTTTATTTCTTAAACTTGTGTGTGCTGTAGTTCATCTGAGTCAAAAGGATGGGAGAGGAAAAGGTAGAGACAACTGAACTGAAGATTTTTTTTTTTTTTAATTTTCTCTCATCTAAAAAATTGATTCAAATCTATTTTTTGTTGATAGATCTTTTGAGACTTTTTATTTTGCATACTTATCTCAAAAGGTAAGTATGTATAGAAAATGGAGTATCTATTTTTTTACTATAAAACTTATTTTTGTTGTTCTATTTGTGCAGCATGAAGAGATTAAGATATGACTCTCCATTTGGGTTTTCCCACAGAGATTCATAATATCTTTGTCTTATGTTCATTTTTTTTCAGATCGAGTTTGTAAGTACATAACTTGTTTAGGTGAATTGTTGATAAATTAGTTATTTTAAATTCCTATGATGTATAGTATGTGTATGTTAGTGATCAAGAATTGTTAGATGCCACTCTTTCTAATAACTTTACAACTTATTATATTTAAAATCAATGTTTTGTCTTCTACTCAACTTTATCACGCACATCTGGAGAAAAAGATTGGGTCTTTACCTATGTTGTGTTGTTAGAGTTGATCGAGATTGATTTTTATTTTTCAAATAATTCTTTGTTATTTTAATAGGTCCAACATATCAACAGTACCACTATTTATTTGGTTGTATCATATCAAAGGATTTGTTGATTTTGAATGAATTTTTAAAAGCTTTTTCTTTAATCCAAAGATAAATATTGATTTCAAATGGATGAGAGTATAACATTACTCTATACTAATAAATTGGATAAATAAATTTTACCGCCAACTTTTAGCTATGGTTCTATGTGTCAAAAGTAAATCATAAGTTTCTAAAGGTGATCTGGGTAATATAAGTGGTGATGGTGCTGTTGATAGTGCTGGTGCTAGAAAGCAAAAAATGACAATTGATGAGGCATTCTCTTACTTGAACCAAGTTAAGGACACATTACCAAATCAAAGTGAGAAGTATATCAAGTTACTTGTCATTATGATGGACTTTATGAGCAAAAGGTTTCCTACTAAAATTTGCCTATTGTCTATCATCATTAGTTTCTATTCCTATTTGTTGATTTATGTGGAAATAAGTCTTCAATATTTTTGACAAAATAGATACTGTTGGTGTCATAGAAAAGGAGAAATATTTATTTAAAGGCATCCTCATTTACTCCTTGGCTTAAATCATTTTTTGCCCAAGGGCTATGAAATATTCCTGAATGATGAAGATAATATAACATATTTCATGGAACAAGCAATCAGTTTTGTGAAACAAACAAAGGTTACATTGATGTTACCTTATGATATTAATAATAAAAGTTCTACCTTTTTACATTAAAAAACATAACTCCTAACTTATTGCCTGAAAACTTATTGCAGGAACAGTTAGAAAGTTAATATGATCTCACAGATACTTTTTTAATGTTTAAAAAGGGGTGCAAGAACTCCAAAGAGGTGTATGATAAGGTGATCAATATTTATAATATAAGTATATAGATATTATGGACAACCCTCGTGTTCTTGTTTATAAGTACTTCTTTTGTAGGTTGTCGTACTTCTTAAAGACCATCCAAATTTGCTAGAAGAGTTCAAAAAATTTTCTAGGACAATTTAGTTACTACTAATCAATTATCTTATTTAAATGAAGCTAAAACATTTATGAAGTGAAATATAGTACTATCATCATGCTCCTTGTTTCAAATATACATCACAATGTACATGTAATTTAAAACATATTTTAAATAGTTTGATTCAAAACTCATATTGTTCTATATTATCTTTCATCCTTTGTTTCATCTAGCCCTACATTGTTAATTTGATACTCATTTTTGATCATATGTGAGGTATATTATTATGATTTTTCATTTTGACATTTTTAATTAGTATAATATTAGAGATAAAGATAACACAATGTTTGTATTAATTATGCATATGTTAAGGGTTATAGATTTTTAAGATGGTCTAACTATAGTGACAAAATTAGCCTATTTAAATATAAGTAGTACAATCCGTCATAGTATGGTATACTTCATCTATTTATCAGCTCTGTCCATTTCAATCCAAGTCGTTAAAAAGGTACACTAATATCATAGCCTAATTGACCCATGGATTATCTTATCAAACAGTTTTAAAGAATAGTTTTTCTTATTAGATATGTTATATGTTGGTGTAATAGAGAAAAAATTATAATTTTAATAGGTGCCAAAAATTTATAAAAGAACAAATAAAGCAATTGAAATTTAGTAAGAAGTGGACGGATTGGGGCATGAACCACATTTTATTCCAATAAATTGTAATCGAAATAACTTTCTAGAAGTTGCTGGTGCAACCCACGGTTGCTACCTATAGACCGTAGGGTGACACACGGTCCGTCATGGTGGTCTATGGATGGCCACCTACAGCCCTCCCCAGAATCACCCCTAAAATTCCTCTAAGGCATGACCCATCGCCAGACTCACGGACCGTGGATCGAGGCCTTAAAACCAGGCCTATGAAGTCGATCGATGGACTTATAGGATGGATCGTGGATCAGTCCACGGACCATCGATCAGTCCGTAGGTCGATACCCTTAAGACCCCAGAACCCATCCTTTAAAGTCGATCAACGGACTAACAGGACGGATCGTGGATCATTCCACGGACCATCGATTAGTCCCGTCGGTAGCTTCATCATGTGTTAATTCAGGATTTATTTGCTCTTTTCGTCATGCGTTGGACCCCTAAACTATGTCTTTTAACCCCAAAGCTACGTAATTTTTGTCAATTTTAGCCTAGTAAACTAATTACAACCTAACCTAATAAATTATTCACCAAAAACTCATCAATCTTAGAGCAAAAACAAGAGAAGAAGTTGAGTAGCCCTAGTTCAAGAACGCAATGAGTTTTCATCAATCCAGCCCCGAAATCAAAAGATTTCTCCGTGAATTTCATCACCAGGTATGTGGGATTTCACTAGTGGGTTCCTTTCACCCATCAGGTCCCTAGATTTCAGTCAGAATCTTGATTTCCTTAATATTATCTAGAACTAGCATTTCTTGAATGTTAGAAATTATTGGGTTTTAGCTGTTAGAATGATCCAAATCAGATTATCATGTTATTGCCTTAGTTTCTTCTATGATATTTTAGAACCCTAGTTGTGTAGATTCGTTTAGTTCATGAATTACACATGCTAGGTTAGTCTAACCAAATATACATGCTTTAGTTTACGAATGTCACATTATCAATTATAATTGTTGCATTCTCAGAGTTTGTATGTCAGTAATTTGGCTATCCGATACTTCAACATTTTAGCCATAATATGGCTTATACATATGTTCTAATTGGGAGTAACTTAATACCAAGTGGACTAGGGTTCAACATACCCAAATAGTTCCATAACTACGTGCCCCCGTAGGGTTATAAGTCCCCTCTGTGGGAATTACATTTTAGTGATCACGCTAGTCATGCCTCTATACCATTGGTAGAGTATATTGGGTCCTCTCAATGGGCGGATACATCGGACTTTACATTTAGCTCATGTGGTTTAATGTTTATTATTAGTAGCTCCCTTACACTTAGATTCTATTGCATTGACCATGTTATGAGTTACAGTCAGATTTCAGTCTCAGCATGTTATAAACTTGGTCATTGCATTCACTTAGCTTATGTTCAGTATTCTCAGTATATTATCATGCTTATCTCTTATCATCGCTCAGATATATGCTTTGATTTAGTTATGTTTATTGCTCAACTTTATTCTATCCTGCATGCTCAGTACCTTTCAAGTACCGACACATACTCTGCGCTACATCTTCTTGTGATATAGGTTCAAGTTCTTAGCTTCCATATCATGAATAGATCGGTTCCTAATCTTTAGCCTAACTGTATCAGTAGGACGACCGACATGTTTCCTTTGTTTTTTGTTTTAGTTTCAGTTTTTGCTATATTTAGCTGGGGCATGTCCCAACACTTCTAGTTAGTTAGAGACTATTTTCAGACATAGATTCAGCTTTAGCATTTGAGTTTGACCTTTTCGTTGTTGTTAAACTCTCAGTTTTTATATATATTCAAATAGATTATGGGTATTCCCTATCATTTCAATATATCTTATGATTTAGCTTCCGCACAGTATTTCTTTACTTTAGTTTATTTAGTATGCTTATGATATGCCAGCAGGGTTAGCTTGGGTCACTCGTGATCCTAGGTCCCATGTCTGCATCCTGGGGTAGCTTCGGGGCATGACAAACTTGGTATTAGAGCATTAGGTTTAAGTGTCCTAGGATGTTTGAAAAGCCGCATTAAGTAGAGTCCTTTTCATGGGTGTGAAGTGCACCGCATCTAATGAAAGGGAGGCTACAAAGAGTTTTAATAAAACTTCCCTCTCTTTGTTACTCTTATCGTGCGTGTGGTATGATCCAATTTTCTCATTCTAAGCTGTCGTTATGCTCTTAAGATCATGCCTCCTCGTAGAGCTTACCCACAGAATGCTAATGTACGCAACACAAGTGCAATTCCTCCAATCCCAGACCATGATGTTTCGAATACAGAGTTTCAGAATGCCATCCAACTTTTGGCTCAGAGTGTAGCCAATCAGAATTGTCAGCAGGTCCCAATTCCTACTAATACCAATGTTGGGTCAATTGCAGCTAGAATTCAAGATTTTGATACGATGAATCCGCTTGAGTTTTTAGAGTCGCAAGTTAGGGAGGATCCCCAAAACTTCATAGATGAAGACAAGAAGATCTTTAGAGTGATGCAAGTGACTGGTAGTGATAGGGGGAATTGGCATCCTACCAGCTTAAGGATGTAGCTCACATATGGTACACTCAATGGAAAGACAACAGGGGATACTTTGTCTTTGTAACTCCCTATATAGCAGTAATCATAGGTGTCAGTCCAAAAGCTCTTTCAGAACCCTTCTCAGTCTCTACTCCACGTAGTGACCCAGTTATAGCTAGGCGGGTATACAGAAATTGCCCTGTCACAATCTCTCAGAAAGTCACCTCAACAGACCTTGTAGAGTTAGAAATGGTAGATTTTGATATCATTCTAGGCATGGATTGGTTAGATTCTTGTTATGCCTCAGTCGATTGTAGAACTAGGATTGTTTGTTTTCAGATGAACCAATCTTAGAATGGAAGGGTAGTAGCTTAGCGCCCATGGGTTGATTCATATCTTAGCCAGATTATCTTATGGGCAATCTTATCAAACTGTTTTAAAGAACAATTTTTCGTTTTTGATATGTTATATATTGGTATAATAAAGAAAAATTATTATTTTAAAAGGTACCCAAAATTTCTAATTTTAAAAGGTACACAAAATATCTTGGGCGAAAAGATTATCCAACAGAAAATATACTAGTTGCATGTAGATTCGATTTAAAATTCACAAATGTGTTAGCTGGGTGGGAAGGTACAACTTCTGATTCAAGAATCATGAAAGAAGCACTAAATAGACAAGATCCACTAAAAATTACCGAAGGTAAATATTATATATATTTATCTAGACATGTTTCGTTGGATATGATTGATGTAAGAAATCATGGACAAAGAAAATTGAAAATCCCGATTTTGACCGAACACATTCCTCCAGATAAAAGTGTGGTTGGAATATGGTGGAAATCGATCCTGGACTTGCTTCCAAAAATTTCCAGTTGTGTTGCGTCCTTGTTGACATAATCCACACCTGTGGTTTAATCGAGAATGCATCCTTTTGGATGTTCTAGAAAAGACAAAGATAAAACTCATTATTAGTGACAAAATTAAAGAAAAAGGTAGCATCCCTTACGATACGACCAATGACGATCATTCATTGGTATGAAATAAATGCATGTCAATCGGTAGGACGAATGGAGATGATCCATCGATAGAATATAAATGCAAGTCCATCGGTAGAAAGAAATAAAATGATCTACCGGTAGGATTAGAATGTATGTCCATCGGTAGGACGAATGAACATGATCCATCGATAGGATCTAAAAGCATGTCTATCAGTAGGACGAATGAAAATGATCCATCGGTAGGACCTGAATGTATATCCTTCAATGCCAGCCTTCTCCGACTTCAACGTGAAATAGATACAATGCACATCCTTTACCTCTGAATAGATAGGACTTAAATGCAAATATCATTCAACGCAAGTCTCCTCCAACTTGAACGCGGAATAGATAAGGTGCACATCCTTCACCTACGAATAGATGCGACTTAAATACAAATATCTTTTAACGCAAGTTTCCTCCGACTTGAATGTAGAATAGACAAGGTGCACATCCATCACCTTGAAATAGATACGACTTAAATGCAAATATCTTCCAATGCAAGTTTCCTCTGACTTGAACGCATAATAGATAGGGTGCACATCCTTCAGCTACGAATAGATGTGACTTAAATGCAAATATTTTTCAATGCATGTTTCCTCTGACTTGATCATAGAATAGATAGGGTGCACAACCTTCACCTCCAAATAAATGCGACTTTAATACAAATATCTTTCAACGCAAGTTTCGTCCGACTTGCACACAGAATATATAGGGTGCACATCCTTCACCTCATAATAGATGCAACTTAAAAGTGAATATCTTTCAATGCAAGTTTCCTCCGACTTGAACACATAATAGATAGGGTGCACATCCTTCACCTCCAAATTGATATGACTTAAATACAAATATCTTTCAATGCTAGTTTCCTTTGACTTGAACGCAGAATAGATAGGGTGCACATCCTTCACCTCCGAATAGATGCGACTTAAATGCAAATATCATTCAATGCAAGTGTAACACCGCAGAAAATTTTTTGAACAAGACTCGAACCATCTTTTGTAGTGAGTAATTTTTTACCAAGGAATTTAAAATTTTCCTGAGTGTTAAGTTCAATAGATGTAGCACCTTGAGTTCTAAGAAGAACTAGAGAGAATTCATTGAAGTCATTCCTAAGCTCTTCTATGTTTTGGGTCAACTTTAAAGGACCATAACTCTCCGTACATGATGGTATAGGTGTGCCATGAGATGGAAAATGACTGTTCCTTGAATTATATTTCCAATGCCACCATGTTTGCTAAGTTTTGAGGTCGTATGAGTGAGATATGCCCTTTTGAAGTCAGGCTGTCCAGTTAAGGAAAGTTACCCGAAAATAGTAAGGGCTATTTTGGCCTTTCCCTTACCAAATCAAATTTAATTCATTTTTAGTAAGGTTTTAAGGGTCTAATCCTATTAGGATTTAGTTTTATAATCCTAATATATGCCTAGGGTTTTAGTTGAGAGTTCAACAAGAGAAAAGAAGAGAAAAGAGAAGAGAGAGGAAAGGATCAAGGCGTTCGTCGAGGTTCTTGAGTTTTGTTGCAGATTTTCACCATGGGTTTAATCCCTAAGAGTGATGTAAGCTTCCATAGTTTTGGGTTGGTCCACCCACACGTCAATCATGTTATTTACAGCGAAATTTCATGCTTGAAGTTGAAAGGTAAGAGTTCTTGATGAGTTCTTGAGAAGTGTTCTTGAAGTTCATTCTAAATCTTGTTATGTTGGGGTTTTTATTATTTCATGAGATGAAAGTGTGTGTTTTGAGGGCTGTATTGAGTATATTAGAGTGTACTTATGTTAAGTAATCAAATCCAAGTGATTGGGGAAGAAACCGTTCGATTCTAGGCAAGTTAGAGTGAGAAAACATTCATCGGGTTTTCTGGGTTGGGGCCTGGCGAATTGCGCCAGCAAGTGTGACCCAAATTATGTTCTGTAGTTTAGGGGCTGGAGTCCTGCGCCACTCAGTATGCCAGGGTCGCCTGGCTCGTCCAGTTTGCAGTCGGTTTGCTCCGTTTGAATTCTTTTAAGTGTACCTTCACTCCTATTTGATTCTAACTACTCTAAACTATTATAAACACCTAGAAATCATTCATAACCTTGAATTCATAATTCAAATTCAAGGTAGAGCTAAGAATTAAGTTTTGAGAGTTCTTTCGAACATTTTGAGAAAGTCCCTATGAGTCTTTTTTAGGAGTCTTCTACTATTTCTAGTAAGTTGTTTCAAGACTCGAGCAAGTGAGTATGTGAGTGAGGAGAATGTATTCATGAGTCTACTTTATCATTATGGGATCCTTCATATCATTAATCATAACTCTTGAATCCATAATTCAAATTCAAGAGAGAGTTAAGAGTAGAGTTCAAGAAAGTCTTTGAGTTCAATTGTGAATCCTTTGATATCAATTATCGATTTGAACTATATTTTGAGAAAGTAAGTATGAGAATGGGAAGAGTTGTATTCATGAGTTCCATGTTGTTACGTAGACCCTTGGGTCGAGTCGTTCATGCCCATAAATTTCGTACGAACACCATAAATTGAGTATCTTTGAGAGGAGTAGTACCTTCAAGTTCTAAGTTCTGAGTATTTATTTCCTAACCTATTTGACATTTTATTCCTAATCATGGGACTTTTACATATTACCGATGGAGTCCATGAGTTGAGTTTTTCATGTTAATAATTCCACATGTACCCTCTGAGTTGAGCATTCTTGAAATAAGCAATATCGTTGAAGTTCTTCAGTTCTGAGTTGTCGAGTTTTGAGTATTGAGTTCTATGTATGGTTATTGAAAACCATTAATTGAGTCATTCACGTCCATAATTCAGCATGAACCTTATTCTGAGAAGTCTTTTACAAATTTTTCTAAACTTGTTTTAAGACTTGAGCACTTGAGTTGAGAAAGAGTAGAGTCGAGTTCATTTTACTTAAAATGATATATGGGAACTAAGTATTCCCAAGAGTTAATGTTTTCACATTTAAATAAGGAGGAAACTGAGATTTCAAAAATAGTATTTAGTAGTTTGAGTAACATCTCTTTTTAGAGAAAGATTTTGACTAATAATCTCAAACCATAAAAAGAGTTACCTTTTTAAACATATGAGCTGAGTATATTTTTAGGAGTAGTATTGAGCACTGATATTGGGATGAGTTCAGATAACTCAAGTCTCCATAACCATGTAGCCGATGTGGGTAGAAAGGGTCTTACTTTTTAGATGATTCCTTAATGCCTTTTAGCATAGACTAGTGGATCCACTTAGTTTAGAGGTCTTATATCATGGAAAATTGTAAGACAGTTCTAGTAGCATGGGCGAGACACTGTATTATCACAAAGCTTATAGTGATGGTTGTTGGTTATATAAACTCCCACAGAGTTATATTATATTTTATTATATACAAATTGAGTTGTTATTGCATTCTTCAATACATTGAGTTGCTATTTACTGTTTTAAAAGCTTTCCATATATCAAATCTTTTATTGTTGCTTGGTTCTTGAGTATCTTGAGTTAAGTATCTTGAGTTGAATTGTGTTTCATTGAGTCGAGTACATTGTTGTTGAGTTGAGACCCATTGCACTTAGTTGAGAGATCTTATATCGTGGCAAAGTATACGACAGTTCTGGTAGCGTGGGCGAGATGCTATATCATCACATAACTCATAATTATTGTTGTCAGTTCGAGAAACTCCCACAGAGTTATATTATATTTTATTATATACAAATTGAGTTGTTATTACATTCTTCAATACATTGAGCTGCTATTTACTGTTTTAAAAGCTTTCCATGTATATCACATCTTTTATTGTTGCTTGATTCTTGAGTATCTTGAGTTGAATTGTGTTTCATTGAGTCGAGTATATAATTATAGAGTTTAGACGCAATGCATTGAGTTGAGAATCTTATTTATGAGTTGAGTATCCTACCCTTGAGTATATCTGATTTGAGTAAGTTTGAGTAGTTTTGAGTATCCTTGAGTATTCCTTGAGTTGAGTTGAACCATGTTTCTTTGAGTTGAGTTGAGTGAGTTGTGAAGAGGTCAGTATGTTTGTTTTCTTCCAATTTAATCTTATGTAATGCTTTAGAATTCCCCTTACATGCTCATACATTCCATGTACTGAGCCATTTGGCCTGCATCATTTTTTATGCAAATGCAGGTATTCATGATCATCAGCAGGAGCTTCATTGATACCGTATGGATTTCAAGTTAGCTTTGGTGAGCCTCCTTGCTTATGGAGGGTTCCACTTGTAATTTGAGTTATATTAGTTGTAGGATATCGTAGGTCTTGTCCCAACTTCCATCTTTGTCAGTTAGAGGCTTCATAGATAGACAGTAGAGTTTTAGAAGTCTGTTCATTTATTTTGTTAAATGTTTTAAAGACTTAAGTTGCCTATTTTGTGGCGAGTTGAATATTTCATTTTTATTCAGAGTTTTTCATCTGAGTTAAAAGGTTTTTATTTAAGTTTCATGAATTTTTATTCAGTTTTTAAGCTTTGTATGCTTGAGTTAGTCTTTCGCTTATAGTCAGCCAGGATGAGGGTTCTCTTGGGGACCAGCAATGGTTCTTGAGTGCCAGCCACGTCCAGGGTGTAGGGTCGGGTCATGAAAAACTTGGTATCAGAGCACAGAGTTCAAGAGTCCTAGGGTGTCTAAGAAGTCGTGTCAAGTAGGATCTTATTTATGGTTCTGAGGGCCTAACTTCCTTAAATAAGTGTCTCCTAACATTTAAGAAAAGTTTCCCTTCTTTCACACTTTTAATCATGCAATAAAGCTATGTCCTAGAGAGTATTCATGCTCGTGCATTTCTCAGGATCATTCGAGTACCTATCATACTAGAGGTGGTTAAAAAGCAAAGTTAGTCCTTTTTCGACTAGTCATTCTTAGCAAGAGTTTTGAGGAAGTCATGAGACTCCAGAGGGGCTTGAGAGAAGCCCATGAGTGAGCTAAGTGTTGAGTTTTAGAGTAATGCACTCATAATCATTTGAATCGTGCGTTTGAGCTAAAAATGAGTTGTACTCTCTTCCCTAAGCATTGTTTCAGCTGAGATCCTTACGAGGAAGTATGTTTAAAGCTTGAGTAGTATTTCCACCAAAAGAAAATGTAGCATGAGTTACAAGATCATGAGCAGTAGTAGTGAGAGTGCCCAGATATTGGAGGAAAGTATACAGAGGTTTAGTAATCTAGGTTTGGGAGATGGTGTTTCGACAATCTATGTTACTATAGTTATGCACCTAGTAAGTTATTAATGAGGAGTTTTCCCTTATGGGTAGACAAAGAAGTAATGAGTTGTGAAGACTCCATCATACGAGGTAGAGTGTGTTTTAGCTAGAAATGAGTTTGCGATGAAGTTTCATTGTGTAGGTAATGATGAAGTGTAAGTGTTGAATAGAAGAGCAAAAGTATTCATAAAGTGATAGATCTAAGCTAAGCTTATGATTTGTTTGAGAGGGTCATCATGTTCATAAGGTTATAGAACTGATCAAGTAATGAGGTACAATATAGTAGGCGCACAATCGTATTGATATTCGAGTTTAGTAATGAACATTAAGCTTGAATTTGAGATGAGTGTCATGATCCAAAGAATGGAAACATAAGGGTGATGATGTTAGTCTTGCGATTTGATCTAGTAGACTTGACATAGAGAAGGTGAGAAATTGAAATGTTTGATGCAATGAATATGAGTAGTACCAGTGAGAGATCATAATATTTAGATAAGGGCAGTGAAGTGTGACTCAATTGGAAAACCTTGAATTGAGTCGTTCACGTCCATAATTCGACATGAACCTATTCTGAGAAGTCTTCTACAAATTTTTCTAAACTTGTTTTAAGACTTGAGAACTTGAGTTGAGAAAGAGTATAGTGGAGTTCATTTTCTTTAAAATGATATATGGGAACTAAGTATTTCCAAGAGTAAATGTTTTCACATTTAAAAAAGGAGGAAACTGAGAATTCCAAAAGAGTTTTAAGCAGTTTGAGTAACATCTCTTTTTAGAGAAAGATTTTGAATAATAATCTCAAACCACAAAAAGAGTTACATTTTTAAACATATGAGCTGAGTATTTTTTTTGGGAGTAGTATTGAGAACCGATATGGGGACGATTTCAAATAACTCAAGTCTCCATAAACCATGTAGTCGATGTAGGTAGAAAGAGTCATACTTTTTAGATGAGTCCTTAATGCTTTTTAGTATCTACAAGTGGAGCCACTTAGTTGAGAAGTCTTATATCGTGGAAAAGTATAGGACAGTTATGGCAGCGTGGGCAAGATACTGTATCATCACATAGCTCATAGTAATAGTTGTCGGTTAGAGAAACTCCCACAGAGTTATATTATATTTTATTATATACAAATTGAGTTGTTATTGTATTCTTCAATACATTGAGTTGTTATTTACTGCTTTAAAATCTTTCCATATATCACATCTTTTATTATTGTTGGGTGCTTAAGTATCTTGAGATGACTCTCCATTTGGGTTTTCCCATAGAGATTCGTAAGATCTTGGTCTTATGTTCATTTTTTTCGGATCGAGTTTGTATGTACATAACTTTTTTAGGTGAATTGTTGATAAATTATTTATTTTTAATTCGTATGATGTATAGTATGTGTAGGTTAGTGATCAAGAATTGTTAGATGCCATTTTTTTATGTAACTTAACAACTTAGAGTATTTAAAACCAATTTTTTGTCTTCTACACAACTTTATCATGCACAAATGAAGAAAAAGATTGGGTCTTTACCTATGTGTTGTGGTTAGACTTAATCTAGATTGATTTTTAATTTTCGGATATTTCTTTGTTATATTAATGGCTCCAACATATCAACAGTACCACTATTTATTTGGTTGTATCATATCAAAGGATTTGTCGATTTTGAATGAACTTTTAAATGATTTTTTGTTAATCCAAAGATAAATATTGATTACAAGTAGATGACAGTATAACATTACTCTATATTAATAAATTGGACAAATAAATTTTATTGCCAACTTTTAGCTATGGTTCTATGTGTCAAAGTCAATCATAAGTTTCTCAAGGTGGTCTGGGTAATATAAGTGGTGATAGTGTTGTTGATAGAGCTGGTGCTAGAAAGCAAAGAATGACAATTGATGATGCATTCTCTTGCTTTAACCAAATTAAGGACATGTTTCCATATCAAAGTGAGAAGTATATCAAGTTCCTTGTCATTGTGAGATGGACTTTAAGAGCAAAAGGTTTCCTACTACAATTTGCCTATTGTCTATCATCATTAATTTCTATTCTTATTTGATGATTTATGTGGAACTAAGTCTTCAATATTTTTGAAATAATAGATAATGTTGGTGTCATAAAAAAGGAGAAATATTTATTTAAAGCCATCCTCGTTTACTCCTTGGTTTAAATCCTTTTTTGCCTAAGGGCTATGAAATATTCCTGAATGATGAAGATGACATAACATATCTCATGCAACAAGTACTTAGTTTTGTGAAAAAAACAATGTAATCATTTATGTTACCTTATGATATTAATAATAAAAGGTCTGCCTTTTTACATTCAAAAATTTTACTCCTAACTTATTGCCTCATAACTTCTTGCAGGAATGGTTAAAAAGTTACTGTGAGCTCATAGATATTTTTTTAATGTTTTAAAAGGGGTGCAAGAGCTCCAAAGAGGTGTACAATAAGGTGATCAATATTTAAAATTTGAGTATATAGATATTATGGACAACCCTCGTGTTCCTGTTTATAAGTTCTTTTTGTGTAGGTTGTTGTACTTCTCAAAGACCATCCAGATTTGCTAGAAGAGTTCAAAAAACATTTCTAGGACGATTTAGTTACTACTAATCAATTATCTTATTTAAAGGAAGCTAAAGCATTGATGAAGTGAAATATAGTACTGTTATCATGCTCCTTGTTTCAAATATACATCGCAATGTGGACTTAATTTAAAACATATTCAAAATATTTTGATTCAAAACTCATATTGTTCTATATTATCTTTCATCCTTTGTTTCATCTAGCCCTACATTGTTAATTGATACTCATTTTTTATCATATGTGAGGTATATTTTTTTTTTCATTTTAACATTTTTAATCAGTATAGTATTAGAGATAAAGATAATACAATGTCTGTATTAATTATGCATATGTTAAGGGATATAGATTGATAAGATGGTCTAACTATATTGACAAAATTAGCCTATTTAAATATAACTAGTACAATCCATCCTAGTATGGTATAATTCATCTATTTATCAGCTCTGTCTATTTCAATCCAAGATGTTAAAATGGTACACTAATATCTTATCCAGATTGACCCATGGATTATCTTATCAAACCATTTTAAAAAATAGTTTTTCTTATTAGATTTGTTATATGTTGGTGTAATAGAGAAAAAATTATAATTTTAATAGGTTCCAAAAATTTATAAAATAACAAATAAAGCAATTGAAATTTAGTAAGAAGTGGATGGATTGGGGCATGAACTACATTTTATTCCAATAAAATGTAACCGAAATAACTTTTGAGTGAGTCAGTAAGTCACCAATTTATAAAGTCAAATTCCAATAAATTTATCATAACCGACCCATTTGGTAGATATACCGACTTGAGTAATCTTGAGAGGAGCTAAAGTTTACATCACATAAACTTTAGTTAGAAGAAATGTGATGTAACAGCCCGTAACTAGAAAGAACTAGAAAGAAATAAAAAATTGGAAATAGTCTTTTTTGGAAAGAATATTAAAATCTTGAAATTTTGTTAAGTATGTTAAGATTGGATTTTTGGACAACTTCAAATGACCATAACTCCTAGCTCAGGATGAGTTAGGTGTGTTTCAAGATAGCATATGAAAGACCTTAGAATAATCTTTTCAATGCCACAGAGTTTGCACGATTCCGAGTTCATTTGAGTGAGATATGACCATCTGAAGTTGGGTTGTTCATATAAGGAAAGTGTAAAACAGGATTATGTAAGGGTATTTTAGTCTTATCCTTACCCAATTATTTTTATTCATTTTTACGAGTTTAACTAGGGTCAAATCAGAATTTGGTCAGTTTAGAAAATTGGAAACTTACGCTAGGGCATGGAGAAAGGAGAAAAGAGGAGAAAGAAGGAGAAAAGGCAAGATTCATCAAGAATGTTCGAGTTTGGTCATGGATTTCACCAAGGATTCATCCTACGAGGTATGTGAGTTCACATAGCATTGGGTTCATTCACCCACACGCAAAACGTATTTAATTCAGCATGATTTTTGTCCTAAAAGATTGTGAATTTGATACTCTTGAGTTGTGTTCTTGAATTGTTTTCATTCATGAACTTATATGGGATTGATGGGTGTTCTTGAGTTGTTTGTGTGTTAGATTCTAGTGTACATGTTTTGGGTATCTGAATCTAAGAAGGTATATAGAAAAGGAATTGGGTTTAATCGAATTAAAGTCAGAAATCGAGAAGGAAAATTCGTCAGATTGCACCTTTGGAAAGTCTGGCGTGGCATGCCCCATCTGTGCCAGGGAGACTAGGACAGTGCACCTACAGTGTGCCAAAAATGAGCCCTAGTAACATAGGGACTGGTACGCGCGCCAGGGACATGCCCACGTCGTCTACCACCACCCGTTTTTCGTCGTTTAGACCGTTTAAGTCCTTCAAAAGTGGAATAACACTTCCTATTGATTCTAACTACTCTAAATGACTTCTACGTATCTAGAAATCATCCAGAAGGAGGAATCATAACCTTGAATCAATAAATTCAAATTTAAGGAAAGTTGAGAGCCAAGCCTAGGAAGTTCTTAGAGTCCTTTTAAGAAGTCTTTTGCAAGTGCTTTTAACTTTATTTTAAGACTTAAAGTTCAAGTTGCGTAAGAGTAAGAAGTAAAGAATGAAGTTCATTTCTTCAAAGATTCTAAGGGAACTAAGTATTCCCAAGTGTCTAAAAATGTTTTCACATTTGAACAAGAAAGGGAAACACCGATTTCCAAGAAGAGCTTTTAAGCTAAGTTTTGAGCAATTATTTCAAACCGAAGAAAGAAGTTTTGTTTTAAAAACATATGAGCTAAGTATATTTTTGGGAGTAGTATTGAGCACTGATATGGGGATGCTAGTTCATAATAACTCAAGTCTCCATAAACCATGTAGCCATCATAGGTAGTAAAGGATCATAATTTTTAGATGATTCCTTAAGTAGTTTTTAGCATAGACTAGTGGATCCACTTACTTAAGGTGGTCTATATGATGGAAAAGTATAGGATAGTTCTGGCAGCGTGGGAAAGACAATGTATCACCACTTAGGCTCATAGTGGTGGTTGTCAGTTAGAGAAACTCCCACAGAAACTATATTACTTTATTATACAAGTACAATTGAGTTTGTTATTGGATTTCTTTAACGAACTAAGTTGCTCTCTACCGTTTTAAAAGATCTCTATATATTGCATGTGTATTGTTGCTTTATATTGAGTTAAGTTATTCACGAACTTTCATATTCCCTTCAAGCTTATGCTATGTTTAGTTTTATCCTCACATACTCGTACATTCAATGTGCTGATGCCATTTGGCCTTCATCGTTTTATGATGCAGACACAGGTAACCAGGATCAACATCTAGCACCTCGTTGATCCAGTTAAGCACTCAGAGTCAGTTTGTAAGCCTCTTTGCTATCTGGAGGACTCCTTTTATCATTGTTTTTTTAGTATTTTAGTTGTTAGGATGATCTGGGGTCCCGACTTCCCTCCTTGTTTTGGAGGCTTCACAGACAGTTATTAGTTCAGTTGTTTTTACATTGTTATTTCTTATGGTGAGACTTGAGTTGCCATTTTGGCCAAGTTGAATGTTTCACATTAAAACATTCTTAGTTATTCTATTAAGCAGTTGCATAGAGATGCATTAAATCCTTGTATTAATGCTTTTAAGTCTTCCGCTCAGTAAGTAAGCCAGGACAAGAGTTCGCTTGGGGCCAGCAATGGTTCTCGAGTGCCAGCCCCATCTAAGGTGTAGGCTCGGTGCTTGACAAACTTGGTATCAGAGCACAAAGTTCAAGAGTCCTAGGGAGTCTATGAAGCCGTGTCTGTAGATTCCTAGTTATCAGTGTGAAATGCATCACATCTATAATTAGGAGGCTGCAACGCTTAGGAATGTTCTCACTTCTTTCCTCCTCAATTCGTACGTTAGAGTTTTATCTCTAAAATGTTTCTTCTAACTTGTGCTTGCACTTGCTTTTCAGTTAATCATGCCTCCACGAAGAGCTATCAGAGGTCGTCCTACTAGGCGTAATGCTGAGGAGTAAGGGGTACCTAATGCACTTGAAGTGCAACCCCAAGGAGAAGTCACGAATGTCGAGTTCAGGGGAGCGATTAAAATGTTGAGCTAATCTGTGAATAGCCAAGTTTGGCAACAAAGAGGAGCTAGACAGGAAGTGGCTGATACTTTGAGAATTCGAGTGTTCTTAAGGATGAATCCTCCAAGTTTCACTAGTTTAAGCACCATTGAGGATCCGAAGACTTTTGTGGAGAAACTAGAAAAGGTGTTTGAGGTTATGCACGTTTCCGATGTTGAGTGAGTAGAACTAGTTGCATATCAACTGAAGAATGTTTCTAGGACTTGGTTTGACCAGTGGAAGAAGGGTAGAGCTGAGGGAGCACCACCTGTGAGTTGGGCTTGTTTTGAGGAGGCTTTCTTGTGGCTTTTCTTTCCCCAAGAATTAATAGAGGCTAAGGTCCTGGAATTCCTCACACTTAAGCAGGATTCATTGAGTGTTCATGAGTATGGGTTGAAGTTGACCCAACTATCCCATTATGCTCTGGAGATGGTTGCGGATATTAAGAGTAGAATGAGTTTGTTTGTTACTGGGCTGTCTCATCTGTCGAGTAAGGAAGGTAAGGATGCAATACTAATAGGTGACATGGATATATCAAGGTTGATGGTCTATGTGCAGCAGGTTGAGGAAGAGAAGCTGAAGGATACACTACAAGAAAAAGGTTCAGTCAAGACCAACATGTAGGGACGAGTTAATAATCCTGTCACAAAAAGTATATATATTGAGACGAGATTATATTTTGGTCCTAAAAGTTTTATGTTATTGGGAAGGTAAAAAATCTCGTCCCTAAGAAAATTAATAACTCGTCCCAATTGTAATTGAGAGACTTAAAGGGAGCGCCAAAACAGTGCTAAAAAATTTACTTAAAAAAAAAAAAATCTAAAAAGTAGGCGCCAAAAAGAAACACTATTTTCTAAAAATCTGAAACAAAATCTTTTTTCTCTCAAAATCCATTGGTCACAACTTTGCCCTAGCTATACGTATATGCTGAAGCCCAGAAGTGTTTCTTTTTCATCTAGATCAACTACGACCTAGGGCAGCAACGCAGGTCAACTGAACATATTCTCAGTAACAAATCTTCTAAACGTATTCTTAGCAGCAACGTTCTCTCAACTGCGAATCTAAGGTATGATGTCTCTTCTTCTTCCTGTTTACTGATGATCTTTCGCTCAACTCAACATAAGTGTCTCTTTTTCATCTTGATTAACAGCGACCTAGAGTTATTTAGTTTTGCCTCAAATCCTCTGTACGTATTCTCAGCAGCAACATATTTATTTCCTTTTCACAACTGCGAATTTAAGGTATGATGTATCTTCTTCTTCTTCCTGTTTACTGATCTTTTTCTCAACTTAACAGACGCGTCTCCTTTTTATCCTGATCAACAGTGACCTAGGGTTACTCAGCTCTGCCTCAAATCCTATGTACGTATTTGCAGCAACGTCTTTGTTTCCTTCTCTCAACTACGAATTTCGAGTATGATGTCTCTTCCTCTTCTTCCTATTTTACTGATATGTCGCTCAACTTTGCCCTATTATCTTGTTTTGTTGAGTCCAGATTCTAATTGAAATTTTAATTGTTTTTGAAGTGTAATCATATTTGTAGTATATTGTGTGTTCGAAGAATCACATTACCCATAATATAAAGTTTTTTTTTAGAAAAATAACTACGAGGACGCCCTTCCTCTTTTATTCTCTATTTCATGATTCCTCTCTTCAATGGACACCAAAGTCCCTTGTATGAATGAATATATGATTCTTGTTTGATTAGTTGTAGATTATACAACAAAAAGATTCTTTACAATGGAGTCTTGATCGACTTATAATAACAAAAGTGATTATTTTCTATATACTACAAGGTAAGTAATCGCTTTCTTTCATTAATGTGTTATGGGTCGTGAATCAACAAATATTTTAACATTACTGATTTACTTTTATTTGAAGTCTTAACCAGTGAATTAAATATAGAGAGCACTAAACTTTATTTCGATGACTGACAAGTAAATAGTTATTTTGGTCATTAACCTGATTGTGTTAACCAACGAATCATGCTTAAGTCTTAACATGTTTGATCTAATGAATCATCTGATCATATAGAGCACACAAATTTTTCAGGAAAAAAAACTATGTACTTAGTCTCTTATCCTAGTAGATGCTCTCACACAAGAAACATAGGAAGTCTCCTTCGCAATGCCTTCCCATATTCCACTTCTTCCTTCTTCTCTTCTTCTCTCCTTCATGGTTTCCCTTATTTAATGGACAAAACATACCATGTATAAATGGGTATATGAGTCTTGATGGATTAGTTGTTGACTGTACAACATGAAGATTCTTTATATTGGAGTCTTGATCGAGCTAAGTAACTCTCATCTTTTATTAATGTGCTAGAGGTCGTTAATCTACACATTTGTTAACATCACTATTTACTTGACTTTGGAGTCTTTGAACAATTAACTAAAGATAGTGATCAACAAACAAGTCAATTTGAAAGGTCATTTATGTCATGTCTAGTCAACAAGCAACTACTAGCTTTAAAAAAAAATCACGTCAGCTAATCAGATTGTCAAAGAAAATAATTATAAAAGATTGATGAGAAAGAAAGCATGAGTGAAAAGCTAAGGATATCTCAAAGAAAACCCTCAAAATTTTGAAAAAGAAATCTAAATATGTTGCTCTGTTAATGGTGTTCTTCTCTAATTTTGTTAAGTTTGCTCATTATCGTTATTCATGGTTATTGTGTCAACATATTGGCAGGAAAAAAACTTTAACACTTGCATCATACATTACCTATTTGACTCCTACACAAATGATCGTGCAAAGGTGATGGACTGTAGGATAAACTAGTGTAATGTAGTTATTGACTTTCTTTAATAAATGATGAACACATTAGATGGAGTGAAATTCAAATAAGTGATAGCATATGTGAACTAATGATCAAAGCTACTCGACTAAATAAGTGTATGACAACTTCTGAACAATCTAGAAAAGAAACATATGTGATCATTTAAACGAGTAACTTATTGCTGCAAAAGAGAAAGGTCCAAAACAAAAAATGTAGCAATTTTACCTTTCCAACAGCTGATATGTTGCTTCTTCCTTCAGTCTCTCTAACAAAAAGGGCTTCAACACCAGTAGAGTGTAACACAGGGAAAATATTGAAAACTATTTGAACTCGAAAGTACTATTTTCTATTTTTTGGAGTTGCCTCAGTCCCTTTTTCTTTGTTGCTTCATGTTACAAGCACTCTTCTATTGATCATCAAATTTATGTTAGCAGTATACTTTTTTCAGTTAACAATATCTTGTACAAACTTGTCATGTACAATGTTAGGTTAAGTAGGATATTAAAATTTGAAACATTAAATTCTTTCCATCTTACTATCAAAAATTATATTTACATTAGTTATTCATTTTTTTAGTCATGAAGACTCAACCTCGTGATTTCTTTGAGATTGTCGAACAAATGGATGATGATATTGTAGAGTTAGGAAGTCCTTCAAAAAAGAAATGAAAAAGAACTAATGAGGTGAAGTATATTTATTATGAATTAGTATATTTATTGTTACACATTATGAGGGCAAGCTTTATTTTGTAACTACATTGTAGCACATTTTTTCTTATTATTTTTTACTTTTGGATGTTTTTGCAGGTTCAAGATGAAACCAATCAAGACTAAAAGTGAGGACAGTTCAAGTATGAAGAGTACTATGAGATATACTTTTGTTGCGCCTGGTTCTATTGGAAAGGGACGAGGACGAGGACAAGGACTTAAATCCTTGGGTGAGAAAGGGAATATGCCAACTAAGAAGTTATTTTCTCAATCTAATGATCTTGTTAAGCATTACATCCAAGAAATTGAAACAAGTAAGCTATATTTATTTTCTTGGTTAAATGAAAAATTGTATTAAACCAGTAATCGTTATGTACAAACTAGCTACTTGGACTTTCTAGTGTCTATTTTAAGTTTCATGCTGGTTAAACTCTGTTATGGATTGTTTCCACTCATGACATACAATCTATTTCTAATCATCAAATTGTCTGTTCTCTTCTCTATTAAGCTTTTTTTTTCTATTTCACAACCTAATCTTCTCTATGAGTTCTTGTCATTATTCTTCAGCTTCTCATGTTCCAAAACACTTTGTTAAGGATTAATAATATGATATATTTTTTATATGTTCTATAGGGAAGACTTGAGGACAAGGACCAAAAAGTTCTACCATGTCTGCTAGTCAAGGAATGGAAACGATCCATAAGAACGCCCTGAATCCTGAGAAAGAGAGCATGAAAATTAACATTCCATCTCCTGCATGTACTAATCAAGTTAAGCAATACACCCAAGAAGTTAAAACAAGAAAGTTTGTTTTCAGATTTGTTATATTTTTTGTTTCAAAACAATGTTATTTTGATGAACTGTTATATTACATTTCTCGGATCCAGGTGTTATTAGAAGAGATTAGAGAAAAGATCTAAAACTGCAATGTCGTCTCAAAGTACAAGATCAAATTCTACCATGTCTTCTAGTCAAGAAATGCAAACAATGGACAAAAATCCCTTGATTTGTGAGAAGGAGGATACGCAAATCAATATTTCATTGCCTCCATCTAATGATCAAGTTATGAAGCACACTGAACACTAAAACAACTGTAAAAGGTATTAAATTTTCTAGATGGTTGTCTAATACATATTGAAATTGTCAAACATCATCAAACATAACGGTAAAAAGATGATGATTTGTTATATATTGTTGAAGAATCCTTTAAAAGCTTCAATGTCTGTTATCATAATAGCTGCTTCAGCATAGGGTAAGGCAGTTTCTTATGTATAGTGAATGATTGATTATTGATTGGTATGTTCTATAGAATGTTAAGCATCGATCAAAGAAAAACAGTGATGCTCAAATTTTAGTTTATTGGTCCATCGATAAAACTCGAGGGCAGTGAGTTATGTAGAATCCTGTTATATATAACTATGAGTCAAATTACTATTCTCAAGATTAGTATTGTTGTGAAGACATTTTAAGAAGTTGCTTCTTTTGAAAGAAAACATTCTTTGCTTTTATTTAGCTTCTATTCAAAAGTAAACATTATTGGCTTTAATTAGCTTCTATTCAAAAGTTCTTTTCATCTTTGATGACAATATATTTCTCTATTTGTATCAATAAGTGTTGTATATATCTGGGAGAATTTTGCTGTCAGTTCCTGTGATCACTTATTGGTGAGAGGATCGCAATAGTAATGACAACATTGTTGCAGCAGTAGCATCGAAGGATAATTGAATTCCCATTATGATGGATTTCCAGGTGGACTTGACAGAGAACTCATACTCTTGTATATGGCCTACTTGAGTATATGTTGAATTAGTTTGTTTTGGAAAATCTTCTAGTTTCTTTCTTTTCAAACAAAATAAAAGCTACAAACTAAGACAAATTTGTATTTAGGCAAGAAGTAGTAGGATGCAGCAAATCGAGCTAAGTTGAAGATGCTTCATCATATTGGTAGTAAGCCTATTCGGGAGATTATTTATCAAAAGGTACTAGCGTAAAACTATTTCATGAATGGAATATTTATGAGGTTTGTGTTATTTGACATGTTTGACTTTAATTTGATGTATAAGGCGGGAAAGATGGCAACCCACCAGATTTGGCGACTATTTTCTTTGAGACGTGTAAGAAAGATAACAAGCTTATTGAACCTGAAGTAATTGAAAAATATGTGTGTTTGGTAAATTAAATATGTTTATTACTTGAAATTGTTATGTGTTTTGATAGAAATTGTTCTTTTATAAAATTTTTAGGCTTAACTCAAAGAAATGGTTCAAGCCGATCCATCTCTACCTAGCATAGAGATTGTTGACAAATGTTGTGGACCTCAAACTTGTAGCCATGTATTTGTAATTGGGGGTGGACTAAAGGCAAAAGACTTGAAAGGTGGAACTTCTTCGAAGGATGAATTATTGTCTGCACTACGTTCAACTCGAGAGGATAACAAATGCTTGAATGAAGAAAACAAATCCTTGAACGAGGAAAACAAATCCTTGAATGATCGCTTGTCTACCTTAGAAGATGAGATGAAAGAAATAATGAAAATGAAGGAATTATTTGTTGCTCAACAATCACATGTCCAACCCGCGACATCTCCCGTTTCAACTAAATGACCTCTAATTTTTTCTACTGACCAAGTAAGTACAAAGATACTTGACTTTTTAGTTTATTTTGTTGATTTTCATATAGTCATTTTCTTCTAAGACTAATTCTAGCAAAAAAATGATGGTAACTAATGTTTTCCAGCTAGAAGATACTACCTAGAATTGTTTGAATCCACCTTCATTCCTACTAGTTTTCTTGTTCTCATTGTCTAAGATCTTAAATAGAACTAGCTAATACTCAATCAAACAGAAGTGTAGATACTGCCCTTAGAAAGTAGAAATTGATGTCATGTTGGCTGGATGTTGTAGGTTTTTCATAATGTATGTATAGTTAAGTAGCTTGATGTATGGACTGAAGAGTCGATGTTGGATAGGGCTGGAGAGTTGAATCTTTTGTAAGTCACTACAAGAAATGGGTAAAACTTTATATCCCTACTCAAGTGCTAAATCGTGTGAGATTGGGATAGTCCCACTAATTTTATTATCATTTAGATCAAGCCATAACAACTTAGATAAATTGTCAATTGATGGTGGAATTGATCCATTGAAGTTGTTAGAGGTTGAACATCTAAGAAAATGTTGTTAAAAAGACAACAAGTAAAGTCAAGAAGAAGCTGACTGATGCTAAAAAGAACATGATAGGAAATTAAGAAGTCCTTAGGTTAACTGTCGATTTTTCATTTATAACTAGAATTGTACAATTACAACCAGAGCAGTATTGGACTACCTACTCACCCATCAAAACTAATGATCTACTAATCTATAGTCAAATAATACAAGTAATTATTAGAAATCAGTGATACATTCCAACTAAGTCTAGTCAGAAACTAAGGATAGGCGTTAAGTTATTGTAGTGTAATCTACCACTTTGCTTTGGTTTGGTTCTTGATATGAATATGGATTACGATCTCCTTCAGTACTTCATCAGCTATCATTCCTCCATTCTCAAATTTGATCCTGTTCCTTTGTCTCCAAATCACATAGACTAACATACCAAACACACTACTTGCAATTTCAGCTTGTCCTTCCTTCTTCTTTTCCATCAAACACACCCATCATTGCTATAGAGTCATGAACAAAGAAGCACTATAAATAGACAGTTTCTTCAAAGCAGAGAAATTCATCAAATACATTATCAGTTCTTGTATTTTCAGCCATGGGATTCTTGAAAATCCTTCTTGTTTTCATCTTTTGTTCTTTCTCATGGCCGACTATTCAGAGTGATCTCGAGATTTATATAGTCCATGTTGAATTCCCTGAAAGCTTGATTTCTACTCAATCATCGTTAATGGATTTAGACAACTATTATCTTTCTTTTTTTCCTAAAACTACAACAATCAGCTCAAGTTGAAATGAAGAGGCTGCTAGCATGATATATTCCTATCATAATGTGATAAAAGGCTTTGCAGCAAGAATAACTGCAGAGCAAGTGAAGGAAATGGAGAAGGAACACGACTTTGTCTCTGCTCAGAAACAGAGGATTTGTCCTTGCACACTTAGAAGCTCATAATGTGTACTTCATTAAAATTTTCTACACACTGTCTTTCTCTATTTGTTAATTTTTGCACTGCTGCTTTTTTGGACAGCCACTTTATATGTTAAATTTTCTGCACACAAATAGTATTTGAATTCTTGGTAAATGCATCTCAATGATTTTCTAATTGAATTTTCTTATGTTCTGCAGCTTTTGTGGATATTTCTATATAACAATTGGTGAACTTTTTACTACTTTTGGGGTGAGCGATCTACCTAATTCTAATATAAAATTGATATGTATACCAATAGTTATTTATCATTTTTTAAAATTTTGAACTTGCATATTTTGAAGGTTGAAGTTTCAAGTCAAGGTACAAGATTAGAAGAAATGCACAAGCTTGTTATTAATTTGCTAGGAATGTTATGCAAAATTCGATAGTTTATAGTCTAACTCGGATGTTGGCTAAGATTTTTGAAGAATATATTGAAACAAACATCATGGGATGTTGACCAATTTATTATGATTAATCGAACTGTTTATCTCTATCTTCTTGCTTCTGTCTCTCTATATCTTCTTTTTGAATCGAAAGTTTTAGTAGAAATTTAGTATTTGTTGAAGAATTCTTTTTATTGTGATATCAATTGATCTAGGACCATTGATGGCAAATATAGGACCATAAATATCTCATCTCTAAAGAGTAATCTAGGACTAGAAGTGATTCTCATCTCTAAAGAATAATCTAAGGACTAGAAATGATTCTCGTCTCTATAACAAATCAAGGACCAGATCATTCTTGTCTCTAAACATACTCAAGGACCAGGTCATCCTCATCTCTAAAACTATTCAACGGCCATGACAATATCATCCCAAAAGCTGATCAAGGACCAGAATGTTCTCGTCTCTAACGATTACTAGGACCAGGTGTTCATGGTCGCTAAAAGGATTTAACGACCTGAAAATAGACTTTCCCAAGATATATATTTTGTATTTGAGACCAGATATGTAGTCTCTAAAAGGATTTAACGACTGTATTTTTTCTCGTCTCGAATACCATTTAAGGACTAGTAATTTGTTCTCATCGTGGAAGATCTATAGCGACAAAGGTGGTTACGACGGGTGGCGACCAGCATTTTCTGGTCTCAAATTCGCATTTGGGACCAGATTTCCCTTCCTTAGAGGTTGTTTTTCTTGTAGTGATAGGGAGGAGCTTAGAAACAAGAAAATGAAGACAGGAAATGAGTCTGGCCAACAAAGATGTAATGTGAACCGTTCATCCTTTTAGCAAAAGCAAAAGGGACCTGATCCATCATCTGCTAGTGCTCCTGCACCCAGAAACAAAAGTGAGTATAATAGTCAGAATTCCCAACCTTTCAAGGCTCAACCTGCCCAATCTCAGGGTAGTGTGGCACAAGGAGGTAATTGGGCTCCTGCATGTGCTAAGTGTGCTAGAACCCACCCAGGTAATTGTCGCAATGGCTCCACATGTTGTTTCAAGTGTGGACAGAAGGGTCATTTCATGAAAGAGTGCCCCAAGAACTAGCAAGGTATTAGGAATCAGGATAGTAAAGCCCAATCTTCATCAGTTGCTCCACTAGACAGGGCTGCACCTAGAGGAGCTACTTACGGTACTGGTGGAAGAGCAAACTACCTTTATGCGATCACTAGTCACCAAGAGCAAGAGAACTCTCCCGATGTTGTCATTGGTATGATCAAAGTATTTACTCTTGATGTTTATGCTTTACTAGACCCAAGAGCAAGTTTATCTTTTGTAACCCCTTATGTTGTAAATAATTTTGATGTTCTTCCTGAGAAACTCTGTGAACCCTTTTGTGTTTCTACACTTGTTGGGAAGTCTATTCTAGCTAAGATAGTATATCATGATTGTGTCATTTCCATCTATCACAAGGACACCATAGATGATCTAGTCGAATTAGACATGGTAGATTTTGATGTCATTCTAGGTATGGACTGACTTCATGCCTGTTATGCCTCCATTGATTGTAGAACTCGAGTCGTTAGGTTCCAAATTCCTAATAAGCCAGTTATAGAGTTGAGTAGTAGTTCAACAGTGCCTAAGGGTTATTTCATTTCATAGCTAAAGGCAAGAAAGTTAGTTTCCAAGGGGTGGGTCTATCACTTAGTCCGAGTTAATGACTCTAGTGTTGAGATACCTCCTATTCAGTTAGTTTTAGTTGTAAAAGAGTTATCAAAAGTCTTTCCAGATGATCTTCCCAGAGTCCCTCTTGAGAGAGAAATAGGCTTTGGTATAGACATTTTTCCAGATACTCGTCCTATATCTATTTCGCCATATAGAATGGCACCAGCAGAGTTGAAAGAGCTTAAAGAATAGTTGAAAGATCTCCTTGATAAGGGCTTTATTCGACCAAGTGTCTGACCTTGGGGCTCTCCGGTCTTATTTGTGAGAAAGAAAGATGGTTCTTTTAGGATGTGTATAGATTACCGCCAGTTGAACAAGGTTACCATCAAGAGTAAGTATCCTCTTTCGAGAATTGATGATCTTTTCGATCAGCTTTAGGGTGCTACTTGTTTCTCTAAGTTAGATCTCACATCAAGCTATCATCAGTTGAAAGTAAGGGAATGTGACATTCCAAAGACCGCATTCAGGACCCGTTATGGTCATTATGAGTTTTTAGTTATGTCCTTTGGTTTGACCAAGGCACCTACAACATTCATGGACCTTATGAATAGAGTATTCAAACCTTATTTAGATATGTTTGTTATTATCTTCATTGATGACATACTAATATATTCGAGGGATGAAGAAGATCATGCTAGTCATCTCAAAATAGTTCTCCAGACTCTAAAAGATAGGGAATTGTATGCCAAGTTCTCTAAGTGTGAGTTTTGGCTTGAGTCTATGGCATTCTTAGTCCACATTGTGTCTGGAGAGGGAATTAAAGTTGATACTTAGAAAATAGAGGCAGTGCAGAATTGACCTAGACCCACATCTCCAACTGATATTAGGAGTTTCTTGGGGTTGGCTGGATATAATAGAAGGTTCGTAGAGGGGTTCTCATCTATGTCATCCCCTTTGACCAAGTTAGCTCAGAAGACGGTGAAATTTCAATGGTCTGAAGCTTGTGAGAAAAGCTTTCAGGAATTGAAAAAGAGGTTGACTACAGCCCAGTGTTGACCTTACCAGAAGGTACTCAAGGTTTTGTGGTATATTGTGATGCGTCTAGAGTTGGTTTGGATTGTGTGTTGATGCAGAAGGGAAAGGTTATAGCTTATGCCTCCAGACAGTTGAAAGTTCATGAGAAGAATTACCCAGCTCATGATCTAGAGTTGGCTGCCTGTAGTGTTTGCTTTGAAAATATGGCATCAGTATTTGTATGGTGTTCATGTTGATGTATTCACTGATCACAATGGTCTTCAATATGTGTTTAGTTAGAAAGAGCTTAATCTCAGACAAAGGAGGTGGTTAGAATTACTCAAGGATTATGAAATGAGTATTCTTTATCACCTAGAAAAGGCTAATGTTGTTATTGATGCCTTGAGTAGGTTGTCTATGGGTAGTATCGCACATTATTTCGAGGAAGATAAGAGAGAGTTAGCGAAATATGTGCATAGACTTGCACAATTGGGAGTTCGTCTAATGGATTCCACTGACGGAGGAGTAGTGGTAATGAATGGGGTAGAATCATCATTAATGTCAAAAGTAAAAGAGAAGCAAGACAAAGATCCTATTTTTCTTGAATTGAAGTCAAATTCTCATAAGCAAAAAGTATTGGCTTTTGAACAAGGGGGAGATGGTGTGTTGAGGTATCAAGGTATGTTGTGTGTACCAAGGGTGGATCAACTCCAAGAGGGGATCATAGTTGGAGCTACCACAAGAGTTAGCCGCGGTTCATCCGGTTTTTCACATCTCCATGTTGAAGAAGTGCATAAGTGATCCTTCATTGATCATACCTGCTCAAGATATTGGGATCAAGGATAGCTTATCTTATGAAGAGATTCCGGTCCAGATTCTAGATCGCCAAGTTCGTAAGTTGAGGACTAAGGAAGTAGCATCAGTCAAAGTCCTTTGGAGGAACCAATTTATTGAGGAAGCTACTTGGGAAGCTAGGGAAGATATGAAGAAGAGATATTCATATCTCTTTGAAACTGGAGAAGTTCCAGACCAAGGTACTATTTCTTTTCTTAGTACTCTTTCATTTATAAGTTAGCATGTTGTAATTGCATTGCATGTTTGGTATTTGAGCTAAATGTTAAAGGTTACATCCTTAGCCTACTAAGAGTAAGCTCATTCGAGGACGAATGTTCCCAATGGGAAGATATTGTAACATCCTGTAACTAGAAAGAACTAGAAAGAAGTTAAAAATTGGAAATAGTCATTTTTGGAAAGAATATAAAAATCTGGAAAATTTGTTAAGTATGTTAAGATTGGATTTTTAGTCAACTTCAAACGACCATAACTCCTACCTCAAGATGAGTTAGGTGTGTTTCCAGATAGTGTAGGAAAGATCTTGGAATAATCTTTTCAACACAGCCGAGTTTGCACGATTCCAAGTTCGTATGAGCGAGATATGACAAGTTGAAGTTGTGTTGTTCAAATAAGGAAAGTCAAAAACTGGATTTTGGAAGGGTATTTTAGTCTTTTCCTTACCCAATCATTTTAAATCATTTTTAGGAGTTTAATTGGGGTCTAATCATAATTTGGTCAGTTTAGAAAATTGGAAACTTACGCTAGGGCTTGGAGAAAGGAGAAAAGAGGAGAAAGAAGGAGAAAAGGCAAGATTGTTCAAGAACGTTCGAGTTTGGTCTTGGATTTCACCAAGGATTCAATACTACGAGATATATGAGTTTAGATAGCATTGAGTTTGTTCATTCACGCACCAAACATGTTTAATTCATCGTTATTTTCATCCTAAAATATTGAGAATTTAATGTTCTTGAGGTGTACTCTTGAACTGTTTTCATTCTTGAGCTTAAATGGGATTGATGGGTTTTCTTGAGATGTTTTAGCGATGTTAAGAGTTGTTTCGAGTTATATTCTAGTTTAAATGTTTTGGGTATCTGAATCTAAGAAGATATTGAGAAAAGGAATTGGGTTTAATCGAATTAAGGTCAGAAATCGAGAAGGAAAATTTGTCAGATTGCACCTAGGGAGGGTCTGGCGTGGTGCGCCCCATCTGCGCCAGAGAGGCTGGGCAGCGCACCTGTAGTACCCCAAAAATGAGCCCCGGTAACTTAGGGGCTGAAGTGGGGCACCAAGACGCGCCGCCCGTCCCCCTCATCTGTTTTTTTTTCGTAGATTAAGTCTTTTTTTTTGTGCTAACTTTGTTTTAAGACTCAAAATTCAAGTTGAGTAAAGAGTAAGAAGTAAAGAATGAAGTTCATTTCTTCAAAGATTATAAGGGAACTAAGTATTCCCAAGTGTCTAAAAATGTTTTCACATTTGAACAAGAAAGGGAAACACCAATTTCCAAGAAGAGCTTTTAAGCTAAAATTTGAGTAATTATCTCAAACCAAAGAAAGAAGTTTTGTTTTAATAACATATGAGCTAAGTATATTTTTGGGAGTAATATTGAGCACCGATATGGGGATGCTAGTTCATAATAACTCAAGTCTCCATAAACCATGTAGCCATCATGGGTTGTAAAGGATCATACTTTTTAGATGGTTCCTTAAGTGCTTTTTAGCATAGACCAGTGAATTCACTTAGTTAAGGTGTTCTATATGATGGCAAAATATAGGACAGTTCTGGCAGCGTAGGCAAGATGTTGTATGACCACTTAGGCTTATAATGGTGATTGTGGGTTAGAGAAACTCCCACAGAAACTATATTACTTTATTATACGAGTACAATTGAGTTTGTTATTGCATTTCTTTAATGAACTAAGTTGCTTTCTACTATTTTAAAAGCTTTCTATATATTGCATGTATATTGTTGCTTTATATTGAGTTAAGTTATTCTTGAGTTGAGTAAAGCCAAGGTAAGTGTTTCTTTCAGATTTCCTTCAAGCTTATGTTATGTTTAGTTTTCCCCTCGCATACTCGTACATTCAATGTACTAATGCCATTTGACCTGCATCGTTTTATGATACAGACACAGGTAACCAAGATCAGCATCCAGTACCTCGTTGATCCAGTTAAGCACTCAGAGTCAGTTGGTGAGCCTCCTTGCTATCCTCAGAAATCCTTTTATCATTGTTTTTTAGTATTTCAGTTTTCTGGACGATCATGGGTCTTGTCTAGACATCCCTCCTTGTTTTAGAGGCTTAATAGACAGTTAGTAGTTTAGTTGTCTTTACATTGTTATTTCTTATGTTGAGACTTGAGGTACCATTTTGGCTAAGTTGAGTGTTTGACTTTTAAACGTTCTAAGTTATTATATCAAAGCATTTGAGTAGAGATGCATTGAATCCTTGTATTAAAACTTTTACGTCTTCCGCTAAGTAAGTAAGCCAGGCCAAGGGTTCGCTTGGGTCTAGCAATGGTTCTCGAGTTTCAGTCCCACCTAGGGTGTAGGATCAGGGCTTGACATGTGATCACATAACCTTCTTTCCATTTGAAATAGATTTAAATAACGTTAACTTATCCCTTAGCCAATGTATTCCATTTCATTTGGTAAAATCATTTAAACGACCCTCATAAAGTCATCTAATTCGGCATTAATTTAGTATATACAATATGATGTAATCTAATTCCTCTTTTCAAAAATTGATGTATAATTATAAACATTAAATATTAGACATAGTCTTGACTTTTGTGAGGAAATAATTGATCGAGCAATTATTTCAAAAATCAAAGGGGAATAGCATTAATTACAAATTAATTAATGAACACAAAATTCTATAGAAAATTGTAACAACGTGTTGTGCAATTCTCATAATTGTGATATATTATAATATAGAGTGATAAAAAAAAATCTAGCATAATTTCTAAATGTGCACACTTATTACTTATTTTAAGATCATTTTAACATTTTACCTTTTTTAAATATTGACCAATTTTTTTTACAATATATAGATGTGCATAATTTGATATTAGAAGTACATAAGATATACAATATCAATGTTTTTTCTAAATTTAATTTTTAGCCTCACTTCTTTGTCATTTACCTCTTTATTACTGAAACTTGTGTGTGTTGTAGTGCTTCTAAGTCAAAGAAGTGGGGGATGAAAAAGGTAGAGATAACTGAACCGAAAAAAGATTTTTGTTATATTCTCTGATCTAAGCAATTGATTAAAATCTATTTTTTGTTGATAGATCTCTTGAAACTTTTGATTTTACATACTTATCTCAGAAGGTGTGTTTATTTAGAAAATTGAGTATCTCTTGTTTATTTGTTTTTGTTACTTTAAAACTTATTTTTGTTTATCTATTTTTTCAGCATGAAGTGAGCGAGAGATGACTCTCCATTTGGTTTTTCCCATAGATATTCGTAAGATATTTGCCTTTTGTTTATTTTTTTTTTCTAGGTCGATTTTGTATGTTCTGAACTGTTTTTAGAAGAATTTTTGATAAATTATTTATTTTTCATTCCTATGATGTATGGTCTGTGTATCTTAAGTTATCAAGACAGGTTACATGCCATTTTTTGCAATTACTGACCAACTTAGAGTAGTTAAAATCAATTTGTTGTCTTCCAGTCAGAAATATCAAGCACAACTAAAGATAGAGATTGAATATTTACCCTTTGTTGCATTTGTTAGTGTCGATCTAGATTGATTTTTATTTTTCAGACAATTCTTTGTTAGGTTAAGGGCTCCAACGTATGAAAAGTACCACTATTTATTTGGTTGTATGATATATCAAAGGATTTGTAAATTTTGAATGAACTATTAAAAGCTTCTTCATTTATCCCAAAATAAACATTGATTTAAATTGGAAGAGCGTGTAACATAACTCTATATTAATATATCGGACAAATAAATTTTACTGCAAACTTTTAGCTATGGTTCTATTTTTCACAGTAAATCACATGTTTCTGGATATTATTAGCCATGATAGCGATGTTGACAAAGCTGGTGCTAATAAGCCAAAAATGACAATTGATGAGGCATTCTCTTAGTTGAACAAAGTTCAGGACAAGATTCAAAATAGAAGTGAGAAGTATATCACATTCCTTGTCGTTATGATGGACTTTATGAGAAAAAGGTTTGCTACTACAATTCGAGTATTGTCAATCATCACTAGTTTCTATTCTTATTTGATGATATATGTGGAACTAAGTCTTTGATATTTCTCACAAAATTGATATCGTTGGTGTCATAGAAAAGGCGAAAGATTTCTTCGAAGGACGTCCTAGTTTGCTCCTTGGTTTAAATCCTTTTTTACCCCAGGGCTATGCAATAATCCTGAATGATTAAGATGAGTAAACATATTTGATGGAACAATCACTCAATTTTGTGAAAAAAAACATAGGTTACATATATGTTACCTTATGATTTTAATAATAAAAGGGCTACCTTTTTATTAATTAAAAAACTTTAATCCTAACTTATTGCCTCATAACTTCTTGTAGGAACATTTAGAAAATTACAGTGAGCTGAAAGATATTTTTTCCATGTTTAAAAGGCAGCGCAAGAACTCCTAAGAGGTGTACGATAAGGTGATGCATATTTATAATTTGAGTACATAGATATTTTTGACAACCCTATATATTTTTATGTGTAGGTTATCCTACTTCTCACAGACCATCCAGATTTGCTACAAGAATTCAAAGTTCTTCTAGAACGATTCAATTACTGCTAATCAACTGTCTTATTTAAACGACACTAAACTATTAATGAAGTTAAATATAATACTTTTATCATGCTCCTTGTTTCAAATATGCATCTCTATGCAGATTTAATTGAATATATATTTCAAATAGTTCGATTGAAAACTCATTGTTCTATATTATTGTTTCTCCTTTGTTTCATCTAGCCCTATATTGTTAACTTGATACTGAACTTCGATCATATGTGAGGTATACTATTTTTTTTCTTCATTTTTACATTTTCAATTAGTATATTATTAGAAATAAACATAATACAATATATGCATTAATTATGTGTGTGTTAAGGGTTATAGATTTATAAGATGCCCTAACTATAGTGACAAAAATAACATATTTAGATATAATTAGTACAATATGTCCTAATTTGGTACAATCCATCCATTTATCAGTTCTATCCATTTCAAGCCAAGCCGTAAAAAATTACACTAATATCTTAGCCATATTATCTCATGGGAAATCCTATCAAACTTTTTTAAAGAGCAAGTTTTCGTTGTTGATATGTTATATATTGTAGAATAAAGAAAAATTATAATTTTAAAAGGTACCCAAATTATGGTTGGAGGAAAGATTATCCAACACAAAATATACTAGTTGCATGCACATTTGATTTAAAATTCACACATGTGTTAGCTTGGTGGGACGGTACAACTTCTGATTCAAGAATCATGAAAGAAGCACTATAAGACAAGATCCACTAAAAATTCCCGAAGGTAAATATTACATATATTTATCTAGACTTAGGTATATGTAATGAACAAATAATTAAATCTTTTATATATTTATGTTTAGCAAAATTCTGCCTTGTTGATGTTGAACTCATGTTGAAAAATAGACTTATTATGCCTTATAGGGGAGAGCGATATCACTTGAAAGAGTATTCAAGAAATCCACCTCGAAATCCTCATGAATTATTTAATTTGCGACACACTTCTTTCTGTAATGCTGTTGAACGAGCATTTGGAGGTCTTAAAAAGAGATTTCCTATAATTTCTAGCTCAACAAAGTCATCATATGGTATTGAAGCTCAAAAGTTTATCATATTTGCATGTTGTATTTTGCACAACTATTTAAGAGGAGTACATCCAAACGATGATTTACTTGCTCAAGTTGATGCGGAGCTTATTCATAATAATGATGTGCATGAAGAAGGTCCAAATCCTAGAGAGAGCAATGAAGAATTTAGAAGAGTAGAGTTGATTCGAGATGGCATAGCAGCTGCAATGCGGAATAGTTATCAAGACTAATTTTCTTGGAGAAACATACAAATAAATTTTTGTATCACATTTATTTATTCGATGTTATTTGAAAGTGATTTTGTGAACTATTATTTTAGTTATAAAGATAACGTGTATTGCATTTGATTTTATATTATAACTCTTCAATATTGTTGATGATATTTCCTTATTTAATTCTTAAGAATATTTATTTTAATTTTGTTGTTATCAAGATGGCAAAAAAATTGAAGTTGTTTACTTCAACTGATACAAATATTTCAGATAATTCTCTTTGTATTTGGTCACATACTATGGACGATACACTAATTGATGCATTTTGTTGTGAGCATGAACTTGGAAATAGGGATTGTGGATCTTTCACTACACACGCGCTGGATAACATAATGAGGGATTTACCATAAAAATTTCCTCATAAAATCATTAAATAGGAGAGAATTCACAATCGGATGAGAAACATTAAAAAACAATTTAGCAAATACTATGATACATTTCAAATGGGAATGAGCGGATTTGCTTGGAATCCCATCACAAATATGTGAGATACCGAGCCTGAAGTATGGGATCAATTAATTCAGGTATATTAATGTTAATTAGTATTTCTCTTATTTTTATATTTTAATGTTCATATTTTTTTCTTCAATAATGTGTTGTACTTTTCATATGTAGGCTAAGACTGAAGCTGCTGATTTGAGGACTAAGTCTGTCAGAAATTATGATAAGCTAATGATGCTATATGGAAAGGATGGAGCTAGTGGAAAGCATGCTGAGATTGGATCAGATATGTTAAAAAGAGGTACAAATAAAAATTTGAAAAGATCAAGTACTAGTTCGTTGACTATTGAAGAGGTTGACGAAATGATTTCTATGAATGATGCTTCACTGCAAAATACTAAGGGAGATAAACAGGATGAGCAAAGTCAACCAATTAATGATGCGCCTAAATCAGATGTCTCTTCAAAGGTACCAACTCAACAAAGAGATAAAAAATCTAAACATAATCATTTTGAAGGCATGGCTGATATGTTGAGAGGTGGCATGGATAATTCTGCTCATGCCATTAATCGACTTTCAACTATGCCACCTACTTCTGAAAGAGAGATCTGGAAAATGCTAAAATAGATGAATTTGGAATCTCATATGAACTCAAAGGCTTATATATTTATTTGTCAAAATTAAAATATATGTCGCACATTGATTAGAGAACGAGGACTCACCACTGATGTGGTTGAGCTGAAGATCGAGAACCGATCTATGCGTGATCTGAAAGCTGAGGACCTGAACCTACATCACGAGAAGATGCAGCGCAAAGTATGCGTCAATACTTTAAAGGTACTGAGCATGCAAGATAGAGTAAAGCTCAACAATAACCATAACTGAACAAGCATATAACTGAGCAATGATATGATATAAGCATGATACTATACCGACAATACTGAACATGAACTAACTGAATTCAATGACCAAGTTTATTACATTCTTAAACTGAAATTTGAACTGTAACTGATAACCTGGTCAATTCACTAGAATCTGACTGTGGGAGCTGCTAATAACCAACATAAAACCACATGAGATAAATGTGGTGTTTGATGCATACGCCCCATCGAGAGGACCCAATATACCCTACCAGAGGTATAGAGGCATGACTGGCGTGATCACTAAATTGATGCCCAGAGAGGGGACTTACAACCTACGGGGGCACGTAGTTCTTGGACTTGAGGTTGACTGACCCTAGTCCACTTTTTATTAAGATTCTTCCAATTGATTATGTTATTAACAATTTATGACTAAATTTATGTAATACTGGATAGCTCAAAATACTGGCATGCTAACTGAAAATGCAACATTAACTAGGGTTCTAAGTTTATGCAAGAATCTACGCAAAAAAGTACTAAAATCATGATAATCTGATTAGAAACATTAAAGTAACTAATTCATAATAATCTGACACAGTTGACCATGGGCTGACTGACACTCCGTTGACTGACCCACAGTCCATCCTTCACAGCCACACTTTCTAGAGGTACAATAGATGCTCGATCACCAACAAACTTCTTCAACAAGGAAATATGAAAAATTGGATTCACTACTGCTAGTTCTGCTGGCAACTCTAACTCATAAGCCACTTTACCAACTCTTTTCATGATCTTGTAAGGGCCTACATATCTAGGACTGAGCTAGTTTTTCTTGACAAATCTCATCACCACCTTCATAGGTGACACTTTAAGAAAAACCTAATCATCAACTTGGAACTCTAAGTCTCTTCTTCTTACATCTGTATAGGATTTCTGGCAACTATGGGCAATCTTAAGTCTATCTCTAATGAGCTAAACCTTTTTCATGGCATCATGAACATAATCTGGCCTTATCAATGCTGCTTCACCTACTTCAAACCAACCAACTGGAGATCTACATCTATGCCCATACAATGCCTCATAAGGGGCCATCTGAATGCTGGAATGGTAACGATTATTGTAGGAGAACTCTATAAGACGAAGGTGATTATCCCAACTACCCTTGAAATCGATCACACAAGATCTCAACATATCCTCTAAGGTCTGACTGGTACGCTCTACCTGACCATCCGTTTGTGGATCAAATGTTTTGCTAAGATTAACTTGAGTACCAAGACCTTTCTGAAAAGACTTCAGAAAAGAGAGATAAACTGAGGACCTCTATCTGAGATGATAGACAAAGAAACCCCATGCAACCTGACTATCTCATTAATGTAAAGCTTTGTGTAGTCCTCCGCCGAATTTGTAGTCTTAATAGCCAAAAAGTGTACAGACTTAGTAACTCTATCAACTATTACCCAAATGAGGTTATGCTATATGCGAGTATGAGGTAAACCTGTAATAAAGTCCCTGTTGATCACTTCCAACTTTTAAGTGAGAATGTTGATCTCTTGAGTCATACCTCCTGGCTTCTGAAGTTCTACCTTCACTTGCTGGCAATTAGGGCACTTAGATACGAAATCCACTATATCCCTTTTAATGCAATTCTAGTAAAATACTTCCCGCAGATCACGGTACATCTTAGTGGCGCCTAGATGAAAAGAATACCTGGAGTTATGGGCATCTGCAAGAATCTACTGTCTCAACTTACCCACCTTAGGAACACATAATCAACCCTGATAACGAAGCACACCATCTCCCCCTCGGTAGAAAACCTCAACTCTCTACTGATGACCTGCACCCTTTGGTTGAAGCAATATCAAATAATTGTCTTGCTTCTCCTTAATCGCTGCTACCAATGAAGATTCTGCCCTATACTGAACTATTACACCACCATCTGATATGCTCATAAGACGAACTCCTAAGAGAGCAAGCCTGTGAACATCCTTTTCTTGTTCATTTCTTTCTTCCTCAACATGTGCTACACTACCCATAGATATTCTACTAAGAGCATCTGCTACTACATTGGCCTTACCAGGATTGTAATGCACACTCATATCATAATCCTTGAGGAACTCAAGCCATCTCCTCTGGCGAAGATTCAACTCTTTCTGAGTGAACACATACTGAAGGCTCTTATAGTCTGTGAACACATCTACGTGAACACCATACAAGTAATGTCTCCAAATCTTAAGTGCAAACACCATTACTGCAAGCTCGAGGTCATGATTCGGATTATTCTTCTCATACACCTTAAGTTGTCTAGAAGCATATGTTATAACCTTACCTCACTGCATCAACACACAACCTAGGCTGATTCTGGATGCATCATAATATATAACATAACCGTCTGAACCCTCTGGTAGAGTCAAAACTGGAGCTGTAGTCAACCTATTTTTTCAGTTATACGAAGCTTTTCTCACAATAATCTGACCACTGAAACTTAACCTTTTTCTAAGTCAACATAGCCAATTGAGAGGCTATGGATGAAAATCCTTCCACAAACCTTCTATAATAACCCGCTAGACCTAAGAAACCTCTAATATCTGTAGGAGAGGTAGGTATGGGCCATTTTTTCACTGCTTCTATTTTCTAGGAATCCACTAGGATCCCTTCGCTAGACATAATATGCCCAAGAAAAGCAAAGGATTGCAACCAAAACTCACATTTGCTGAACTTTGCGAATAACTAGCGATATTTGAGAGTTTCCAGGACAACCCTCGAATGATTCACATGTTCTTCCTCATTCCTAGAGTAAATGAGGATATCATCAATAAAGACGATAAAAAACAAGTCCAAATATTGCTTGAACACTCTGTTCATCAAATTCATGAAAGCTGCAGGAGCATTGGTTAGCCCAAATGACATAACTAAAAATTCATAATTACCATAACAAGTTCTGAAGACTATTTTTGGGATGTCACTATCTCTGACTCTGAGTTAATAATAACCAGATCTGAGGTCTATCTTTGAAAAATGACTAGCACCCTGAAGTTAGTCGAACAAGTCATCAATCCTGGGAATAGGGTACTTATTCTTTATTGTGACTTTGTTTAACTGCCTATAGTCAATGCACATTCTGAGAAAGCCATCTTTCTTTTTAACGAACATTACTGGTGCACCCCATGGGGAAATACTAAGTTTGATTAAACCCTTATCTCAAAGGTCTTTTAACTTTTCTTTTAATTCCTTAAGCTCAGCTGGAGCCGTTTTATAAGGAGGAATAGAAATAGGCTGGGTATCTGGAAGGAGGTCAATTCCAAAGTCAATTTCCCTTTTGGGAGGAACTTCGATAAGATCTTCTAGAAACACTTCTGGGAACTCATTTACTACTGGAACTGACTTAAGAGTTGGGATTTTGGAGCTTGAATCCTTAACCCAAACTAGATGATAGAAGGTGCTGGAGTTGTAGACTTTTGCTGAAACTGCGAGCGATTTCCACCATCCAATTTTTGTTGAGAATACTGATAGTTGCCTGTTCTAGCATTCTTATTATTCTTAGCCTGTTCCCTAAGCTTATCTCTCTCAACCTGTTGAGCATAAGTCATGATCCTAGGATGTTCATATTTTCCAGTAACATAGCTTTTCTAGACTCTGTTTTCACTAAGTCGAATACCCCATACAAAAACTTGTTCATTTAAGCCATGGAATCAGCAACCATGTGAGGAGCATACCTGGAGAGTTGGGTGAACTTGAGTCCGTACTCTTGGACTATCATGTTACTTGCCTCAAATTCATGAACTCCTGAGCTTTTGCCTCCCTCAACTCTCTTGTGAAGAACCTGTCCAGAAAAGTCTCGCTAAAGCATTCCCAAGTGATAGGACCTGCATCTCTACCCCTGTTTTCTTTCCATTGAGTAAACCAGATTTGAGCTACATCCTTGAGCTGGTAGGATGCCAACTCTACCCTATCATTACCAAATACTTGCATCACTCCAAAGATCTTCTTGACCTCATCTATGATGTTCGGGGATCCTCACCAATCTATGATTCTAAGAACTCAAACAGATTCTTCCTAAAACACTTCGTAGCCTCCCTCTCATTAGATATGTTGCACTTCACACCCATAAAAATGACTCTACTTAGTGCATCTTTTCAGACATCCTAGGACTCTTGAACCTAGCACTCTGATACCAAGTTTGTCACGCCCAAAGCTACCCCTAGGATGCAGACATGGGGCCTAGGATCACTAGTGACCCCAAGCTAACCATGTTGGCATATCATAAGCATACTAAATAAATTGAAATAGTAAAGTACTGTGCGGAAACTTAAAACATCATGTAAATTGAAAGGATGGGGAATACCCATTCTAAGTCTGAATATTTAAAAAGCTGAGAAGATTTTAAGATATTGAAATAAAACTGAAGTGCTAAAACTGAATCTAACCATATATAAAATAAGCCTCTATCTGTGTAGAGGTGCTAGGACATGCCCCAGCTAAATGTAGTAAATACTGAAAATAAAGACTAAAAATAGAATGGAAACATGTATGTCATCCTCAGAGAACGAGGACTCACCACTAATGCTTTTGAGCTGAAGATCAGAACCGATCTATGCGTGATCTGAGAGTTGAGGACCTGAACCTACAACACCAGAAGATGTAGCGCAGAGTATGTGTCAGTACTTGAAAGGTACTAAACATGAAGGATAGAGTAAAGCTCAACAATAAACATAACTGAACAAAGCATGTAACTGAGCAATGATATGAGATAAGCATGATATTATACTGAGAATACTGAACATGAACTAACTGAATGCAATGACCATGTTTATAATATGCTAAAACTGAAATTTGAACTGTAACTAACAACCTAGTCAATGCACTAGAATCTGACTATGGGAGCTACTAATAACCGACAAAAAAAGCACATGAGCTAAATATGAAGTCCGATGTATACACCCTATCAAGAGAACCCAATACACCCTGCCAGAGGTATAGAGGCATGACTGGCGTGATCATTAAATCGATGCCCACAAAGGGGACTTACAACCTACGGGGGCACGTAGTTTAGGGACTTGAGGGTGACTAACCCTAGTCCACTCAATATTAGGCTTCTCCCAATTGACTAAGTAATTAACAATTTATGATTGAATTTCTGTAATACTGGATACTTAAAATATTGACATGCTAACTGAAACTGCAACATTAATGTACTAATAATGAAACATTCGAATTTGAGGCATGTATATCTGAAATAACTGACCTAGCATGTGTAATTCATGAACTAAAAGAACTACATAACTAGGGTTTTGAGTTTATGCAAGAATCTAAGCAAAATGGTACTAAAGTGATTATAATCTGATTAGGAACATTAAAGTAACTAATTTATAATAATCTATTGAAATTCTAAAAACCCTATGTCTATATAATATGAAGGGAATCAAGAATCTCACTGAATTCTAGGGACCCAATGGGTGAATGGAACCCAATAGTGAAATCCCACATACCTGGTGATGAATTTAACGGAGAAATTTTTTGATTTCGGGGCTTGAACTGACGAGAACTCGCTGCATTCTTGAACTAGGGTTGCTCGACTTCCTTTTCCTCCTTTGTTCTAATTTTCACTTGACTTTTGGTGAATAATTGATTAGGTTAGGTTCTAATTAGTTTACTAGGCTAAAACCGACCAAAACTACATAATTTAGGGGTTAAAAAACGTAGTTTAGGGGTCCAACACATAGGGAAAAGACCAAACGACCCTTGACTTGAAAGTCTGACGCAGCTGACCATGGGCCGACTAAAGGGTCGTGGACTGACCCACAGTCCGTCCTGTCAACCCTGGATTGCCTTCACAGAGGAGCTGCCTAGGTGTATGATCCACAGGCCTGGACCAGGGGCCGTGGTCTCACCTACGGTCCATAGGTCTGGCCGTAGGTTAACACTTATTCGTTTTTCCCTGAGCTGATTTCGGGGAGGGCTTCACGGGTGCTACCACAGCCCATCGTTAGGACCACAGGTTGTGAAGGGTCCCGTGGTCTGATGTTTGGGCTAGGTGGTCTTTTCCTGGCGACGATGATGTGCCAACACAGTCCATGAGGTGGTCCACGGCCTATGAAGGGTCCCGTTTTCCACCTCTGCTGGGAAGGGCTAAGTCCACGGGCAGGTCAACGGACCATGGACCCTATTACGATCCGTGAACACCTATCGTGGTTCATAGGTTCAAGTCCTTTCTGATGCACTTTTCTAAGTGTGGTTTTCCAGGTGTTACACGCGCTGGATAACATATTGAGGGATTTACGATCAAAATTTCCTGATAAAATCATTAATAAGGTGAGAATTCACAATCGAATGAGAAACATTAAGAAACAATTTAGTAAATGCTATTATACATTTCAAATGGGAATGAGCGGATTTGCATGGAATCCCATCACTAATATATGGGATGCCGAGCCTGAAGTATGGGATCAATTAATTCAGGGATATTCATGTTTATTAGTTTTGCTTTTATTTTTATATTTTAGTGTTCATCTTATTTTCTTCAATAATGTGTTGTACTGTTCATATGTAGACTAGGCCTGAAGCTGCTGATTTGAGGACTAAGGCTATCAGAAATTATGATAAGCTAATGATGTTATATGGAAAGGATAGAGTTAGTGGAAAGCATGCTGAGACTTATAGTACTAGTTCATTGACTATTTAAGAGGTTGACGAAATGATTTCTATGAATGGTGCTTCACTAGAAAATACTGAGGGAGATAAACAGGATGAGCAAAGTCAACCCATTAATGATGCACCTAAATCAGATGTCTCTTCAAAGGTACCAACTCATCAAAGAAATAAAAAATCTAAACATAATTAGTTTGAAGGTATGGCTGATATGTTGACAGGTGGCATGGAAATTTGGCTCATGCCATTAATCGACTTTCAACTATGCCACCTATTTATGAAAGCGAGGTTTGGCAAATGATAAAGAGATGAATTTGGAATCTCAAATGAACTCAAAGGCTTATATATTTATTTGTCAAGATGCAAATATGTGTCGCACATTGATGGGATGTCCACAGGAAGAATACAAGTCTCTTTTACTGTCCATGATGCTAGCACGTGATTAAGTTTAGATTAATTTTATTTGAAATTTTTTTTATTTTTGATTTTATAAATGATATGAATATTTTAGTTTTGACAATTATTTTATCATGCATTTTAATCTACAGATTATTTGAATTATTTGTTTTATTATGAAAATTTATAGCACATATTATCGATATTATTATCAGTATGATCTAAGTTATGAATCAAGTGATATGCATAGTTATACATCTACATTATTGTAAGTTCATATGGACAATTGATTTAACAATTTGTCAACAAATTAAAATTTATAGTTAACGATTTAGAGTTAACAATTGGTGAACGAATAAATAAATTAATTAGTTAATTCATACAAAGCAATATCTTCTTACCTTTTCATCATTTTTCAAAATTTCTTAAGTAATGCAGTACGTGATAATATTTAGAATTGAATATAAACGTGATAATAATGTTTGATAATATAATTATAATTGATGATATAATTTTATGTTATTTTCATATGACATAAAAGAATATGCATGATTGACGGTTAGTTTTGTTATTTTATTAGTAATTACTGATAGATTTAATATTTAAAATAATTCAGGACATTTTAGTAGATTTTTAAATTACAGTCAAACCAAACAATAAAAATGTTATTAAACAGCAGTAAACAATATAGTCTAACCAAACATTATATCTACCATACACTATAATACAATACACTACAGTACAATACAATACATTATGAAACAATGAGTAACAATGATACAAACAGAGTGTTAGTAATTAAGCCCAGGGCGAAAATCCGCAACAAAACTCAAGAATCTCGACGAACGCTTTGATCCTTTCCTCTTTTCTCGTCTTTTCTCTTCTTTTCTCTTCTTGAACTCTCAACTATAACCCTAAGCATATTGGGGATGAATGAAACTAATTCTAATATGTTTAGAACCCTAAATTATTACTAAAAATGAATTAAATCTGATTGGGTAAGGAAAAGACCAAAATACCCCTCATATTTTTGGGTAACTCTTTTTAACTGGAGAACCTGACTTCAAAAGGACATATCTCACTCATACAAGCTCAAAAATTAGAAAACTTGGTGGTGTTGGAAAGATAATTCAAATACCTTTCATTTGATATCTTATGGGCCACCTAACACATCTTGTACTGAAAGTTATGGTCGCTTGAAGTTGACCCAAAACTTAAAGGAACCTAGGAATGACTTGAATGAATTCTCTTTAGTTCTCTTTGGAACTCAAGGTGCTACATCTAGTGACCTTAACACTTAGGAAAAAATTAAATTCCTTGGTAAAAACGTACTCACTACAAAGAATGGTTCAAGTCTTAGCTCAAAAATTTTCCGGGGTGTTACACTAATATCTTAGCTAGATTGACCCATCTTATCAAAAAATTTTAACCAATAATTTTTATTATTTGATATGTTATATGTTTGTCTAATAAAGAAAAATTATAATTTTAATAGGTACAAAAATATTATAAAAGAACAAATAGAGCAATAGAAACTTAGTAAGCAGTGAGCAAATTGGGGCATGAGCCACATTTTGTCCCAATAAATTTCAACCAAAATAACTTTTGGGGTGAGGCACTAATTCATCTATTTATTAACTTAAATTCAAATAAATTTATCATTACCGATCCATTTGGTAGATATACCTACCCGAGTAATCTTGAGGAGAGTTAGAGTTTAAATCACATATATAAAATTTGGTTAGAAGAAATGTGATCACATAATATTCTTTCCATTTGAAATAGATTCAAATGACTGTTAACTTATCCATTAGCCAAAGTATTCCATTTAATTTGGTGAAATCATTTAAATGGCCCTCATAAAGTCATCCAATTCAGCATTATATAGTTTTAGTATATACAATATGATGTAATCTTATTCCTCTTTGCAAAAATTGAAGTTTAATTCTAAATATTAAATATCCAACACAGTCTTAGACTTTTGTGAAAAATTATTAATCGCACAATTCTTTCGAAAATATAAGGTGAATTGCATTAGTTGCAAATTTATCAATAAACTCAAAATTCTATAGAAAGGACTAACAACGCGTTGTGGAATTCTCATATTTGTCATTTATCATAATCTATAGTGATGTAGAAAAATCTAGCATAATTTCAAAATGTGCACTCTTATTACATGTTTTAAGCTCATTTTAAAATTTTACCTTTATTGAATATTGACCAAAAAAAATTTGATACAATATACAGATGTGTATAACTTGATATTAGAAGTACATGAGATATACAATAGCTATATTCTTTTCCTCACTTCTTTACCATTTACCTCTTTATTTCTCAAACTTGTGTGTATTGTAGTTCATCTGAGTCAGAGGATGGGAGAGGAAAATGGTAGAGATAACTGAACTGAAGAAAGATTTCTTTATTTTCTCTCATTTAAAAAATTGATTCAAATCTATTTATCATTGATAGATCTTTTGAGACTTTTTATTTTGCATACTTCTCTCAAAAGGTAAGTACATTTAGAAAATGGAGCATCTGTTGTTTCAATTTTTTTACTATAAAACTTATTTTTGTTGTTCTATTTTTGCAGCATGACGAGATTGAGAGATGAATCTCCATTTGGGTTTTTCCACATAGATTCTTCAGATCTTTGTCTTATGTTCATTTTTTTGGATCGAGTTTGTAAGTACATAACTTGTGTAGGTGAATTGTTAATAAATTAGTTATTTTTAATTGTATAGTATGTGTATGTTAGTGATCAAGAATTGCTAGACGCCATTTTTTTATAACTTAACAACTTAGACTATTTAAAATCAATTTTCTATCTTCTACTCAACTTTATCAAGCACAACTGAAGAAAAAGATTGGGTCTTTACATATGTTGTGTTGTTAGAGTTGATCTAGATTGATTTTTATTTTTCGGATAATTCTTTGTTATTTTAATGGCTCCAGCATATCAACGGTACCACTATTTATTTGGTTGTATCATAACAAATGATTTGTCGATTTTGAATGAACTTTTAAAAGATTTTTCTTTAATCCAAAGATAAATATTGATTTCAAGTGGATGAGAGTATAACATTACTCTATATTAATAAATTGGACAAATAAATTTTACTGCCAACTTTTAGCTATGGTTCTATGTGTCAAAGTCAATCATAAGTTTCTTAAGGTGGTCTGGGTAATATAAGTGGTGATAGTGTTGTTGATAGAGCTGGTACTAGAAAGCAAAAAATGACAATTGATGAGGCATTCTCTTACTTGAACCAAGTTAAGGACAAGTTTCCAAATCAAAGTGAGAAGTATATCAAGTTCCTTGTCATTATAGTGGACTTTAAGAGCAAAAGGTTTCCTACTACAATTTGCCTATTGAATATAGATATTATGGACAACCCTCGTGTTCTTGTTTATAAGTACTTTCTATGTAGGTTGTCGTACTTCTCAATCACAATCCAGATTTGCTAGAAGAGTTCAAAAAACATTTCTAGGATGATTTAGTTACTACTAATGAATTATCTTATTTAAACGACGCTAAAACATTGATGAAGTGAAATATAGTGATGTTATCGTGCTCCTTGTTTCAAATATACATCGCAATGTGGATTTAATTTAAAACATATTTGAAATAGTTTGATTGAAATCTCATATTGTTCTATATTATCTTTCATCCTTTGTTTCATCTAGCCCTACATTGTTAATTTGATACTCATTTTTATCATATGTGAGGTATATTTTTATTCTTTTCATTTGAACATTTTTAATTAGTATAATATTAGAGATAAAGATAATACAATGTTTGTAATAATTATGCATATGTTAAGGGTTATAGATTTATAAGATGGTCTAACTATAGTGACAAAATTAGCCTATTTAAACATAACTAGTACAATCCGTCCTAGTATGGTATAGTTCATCTATTTATCAGCTCTGTCCATTTCAATCCAAGCCGTTAAAAAGGTACACTAATATCTTAGCTAGATTGAACCATGGATTATCTTATCAAACTGTTTTGAAGAATATTTTTTCTTATTAGATATGTTATATGTTGGTGTAATAGAAACAAAATTATAATTTTAATAGGTGCCAAAAATTTATAAAAGAACAAATAAAGCAATTGAAATTTAGTAAGAAGTGGATGGATTGGGGCATGAACCACATTTTATCCCAATAAATTGTAACCGAAATAAATTTTGAGTGAGTCAGTAAATCATCAATTTATAAACTCAAATTCAAATAAATTTATCGTAACCGACACATTTGGTAGATATACCGACTTGAGTAATCTTGAGGGGAGTTAGAGGTTAGATCACATAAAATTTAGTTAGAAGAAATGTGATCACATAACCTTCTTTCCATTTGAAATAGATTTAAATGATGTTAACTTATCCCTTAGCGAATGTATTACATTTTATTTGGTAAAATCATTTAAATGACCCTAATAAAGTCATCTAATTCAACATTAATTTAGTATATACAATATGATGTAATCTAATTCCTCTTTCCAAATATTGATGTATAATTATAAACATTAAATATTCCATATAGTCTTGACTTTTGTGAGGAAATAATTGGCCGCGCAATTATTTCAAAAATAGAAGGTGAAGTGCATTAATTACAAACTAATTAATAAACACAAAATTCTAGAGAAATTGTAACAGCGCGTTGTGCAATTCTGATAATTGTCATTTATTAAAATCTAGAGTGATACAGAAAAATCTAGCATAATTTAAAAATGTGCACACTTATTACCTATTTTAAGCCCATTTTAATATTTTACCTTTTTTAATTATTGACCAATTTTTTTTCATACAATATATAGATGTGCATAATTTTATATTAGAAGTACATAAGATATACAATATCAATATTTTTTCTAAATTTATTTTTTACCTTCACTTCTTTGTCATTTACCTCTTTATTTCTGAAACTTGTGTGTGTTGTAGTGCTTCTAGGTCAAAGAGGAGGGGGGAAGAAAAAGGTAGAGACAACTGAACCAAAAAAAGATTTTTGTTAAATTCTCTAATCTAAACAATTGATTAAAATCTATTTTTTTTGTTGATAAATCTCTTGAGACTTTTGATTTTACATACTTATCTCGAAAGGTGTGTTCATTTAGAAAATGGAGCATCTCTTGTTTATTTGTTTTTGTTACTTTAAAAATTATTTTTGTTTTTCCATTCTTGAAGCATGAAGTGAGCGAGAGATGACACTCCATTTGGTTTTTCCCATAGAGATTCGTAAGATATTTGCCTTCTGTTTATTTTTTTTTCTAGGTCCATTTTGTATGTACTGAACAGTTTCAGATGAATTTTTGATAAATTATTTATTTTTCATTCCTATGATGTATGGTCTATGTATCTTAAGTGATCAAGACATGTTAGATGCCATTTTTTGCAACTATTCACCAACTTAGAGTAGTTAAAATCAATTTGTTGTCTTCCGGTCAGAAATATCAGGCACAACTGAAGATAGAGATTGAATATTTACCCTTTGTTGTGTTTGTTAGGGTTGATCTAGATTGATTTTTATTCTTCAGATAATTCTTTGTTAGGTTAAGGGCTCCAACGTATGAAAAGTACCACTATTTATTTGGTTGTATCATATATCAAAGGATTTGTCAATTTTGAATGAACTATTAAAAGATTTTTCATTTATCCCAAAATAAACATTGATTTAAAGTGGAAGAGCATGTAACATAACTCTATATTAATATATTGGACAAATAAATCTTACTGCAACCTTTTAACTATGGTTCTATTTGTCACGGTAAATCACATGTTTCTGGATATTATTAGTGGTGATAGCGATGTTGACAGAGCTGGTGCTAGTAGGCCAAAAATGTCAATTGATGAAGCATTCTCTTATTTGAACAAAGTTAAGGACAAGATTCAAAATCAAAGTGAGAAGTATATCACATTCCTTGTCGTTCTGATGGACTTTATGAGAACAAGGTTTGCTACTACAATTCGACTATTGTCAATCGTCACTAATTTCTATTCTTATTTGATGATTTATGTGGAACTAAGTCTTTGATATTTCTCACAAAATTGATACCGTTGGTGTCATAGAAAAGGCGAAAGATTTATTCGAAGGACATCCTAGTTTGTTCCTTGGTTTAAATCCTTTTTTACCCCAGGGCTATGCAATAGTCCTGAATGATGAAGATGACAAAACATATTTGATGGAACAAGCACTCAATTTTGTGAAAAAAACAGAGGTCACATATATGTTACGTTATGATTTTAATAATAAAAGGTCTACCTTTTTATTAATTAAAAAAATTTAATCCTAACTTATTGCCTCATAACTTCTTGCAGGAACGCTTAGAAAATTACAGTGAGCTCAAAGATATTTTTTCCATGTTTAAAACAGAGCACAAGAACGCCAAAGAGGTGTATGATAAAGGTGATACATATTTATAATTTGAGTACTTAGATATTTTGGAAAACCCTCGTGCTCTTGTTTATAAGTACTATTTTTTTTTTTATGTGTAGGTTATCCTACTTCTCAAAGACCATCCAGATTTGCTAGAAGAGTTCAAAGTTCTTCTAGAATGATTCAGTTATTGCTAATCAACTTTCTTATTTAAACGATGCTAAACCATTGATGAAGTTATATATAGTACTTTTATCATGCTCCTTGTTTCAACTATGCATCACTATGCGGATCGAAAACATATTTCAAATAGTTCGTTTGAAAACTCATTGTTCTATATTATTGTTTATCCTTTGTTTCATCTAGCCCTATATTGTTTACTTAATACTGAACTTAGATCATATGTGAGGTATACTATTTTTTTTCTTCATTTCTACATTTTCCATTAGTATATTATTATAGATAAACAAAATACAATATATGTATTAATTATGCGTATGTTAAGGGTTATAGATTTATAAGATGTCCTAACTATAATGACAAAAATAACCTATTTAGATACAATTAGTACAATATGTCCTAGTTTGGTACAATTCATCCATTTAGCAGATCTGTCCATTTCAATTCAAGCCGTAAAAAGTTACACTAATATCTTTGCCAGATTATCTGGGCAATCTTATCAAACTGTTTTAAAGAACAAGTTTTCTTTTTTCATATGTTATATATTGGTATAATAAAGAAAATTATATTAAAAGGTACCCAATATTTATAATAGAAAAAAAAAAAGAAATTGAAACTTAGTAAGAAGTAGGCGGATTGGGGCGTGATCCGTATTTTATCCCAATAAATTTTAACCGAAATAAATTTTGAGTGAGCCAATAATTGATCTATTTATTAACTTAAATTCAGATAAATTTAGCATAATCGACCTATTTTGTAGATATACCTACCTGAGTATTCTTGAGGAGAGTTTGTGTTTAGATCAAATAAAATTTAGTTACAAGAAATTTGATAACATAACCTTCTTTCCATTTTTAATAAATTGAAATGAAGGTATACTTTAGCCCTTAGCCAAAGTGTTCTAGTTCACTTGGTAAAATCATTTAAATGAACCCCATAAAGTCAACCATTTCAGCATTATAGAGAAATTAGTATATACAATATAAACTAATCTAATTCATCCTTGAAAAAACTGAAGTATAATTTTAAACATTAAATATTCAACATAGCTTAGACTGTTGTAAGAAAACAATCGACCGCTTAATTGGTTAAAATTTTTTAATCACACTCGAGGTCGTTTGTGACTTTTAGGTGCTTCTACAATTTTGCCCCTTTCTTACCTTTCTTATCACTTCAGTGTGGTGTCGGAATGGGTAGCATGCTTCTGGAGTTAATTGGTTGAGTTTAGTTTAACTTTTTCAATATTTTGTGGCCTTATGCTTAAAGAGTTGAACTTAGTCAACTTGCGGAGATTTTGATGTCAGATCGGAATTTCATCAGTTCCATCAGCTATAGAAGAGTTATTTTGGTCGAGTGTTATGATCGGTTAGGGTTTTTTTTGGAGTTGGTGCGAGTAGGAGTTTTAGCCTTTATGTTTTCTTTAAAGTTTAACTTCCACTACAACAAATTCGATTATCAGGGAAAAATAATTTCGTCCTTTATAAATCATATTTTATCACTTAAAATCTTGTGTGTTGAATGAAATTTCGTCAATTAGTCATCACTTAATGTGTGACGCTAAAAGTATACAACAACGATTAAGTGGTTCGTCACTAAAAGTATTATATTAAGTACTAAAAGAAAAATCGTCTTCAAATGCATAAACATTTGCGAGGATTTACTTATCAAAAAAAATATAATTTGTTTGTAGTTAATTGTATGTTTTTTCACTAAAAATGTTATTACTATCAACAAAATTATGTCGTCGAGAATTATTTAGTTCAATCAGTGACGACATTAATTGTGTCTAAAGTTATATGTATTTCGTAGTGAACAAATGTAGTTTTGTTACTAACAACTACTTTTTATATACAAAAATATATTTTATCCTTGAATGTATAAATTAACGAAAATTTTATTATTATAAAAAAACTTAATAATTTTGTGGGTAATCTATCATTTTGTCACTAAAAGTATTAGTTTTACCGACAATATATATTGTCATTATATCACGATTAGTGACAATTACAATTGTCATAACATAAAAAATATCTGGCACTTCAATTTTACGAGCTTCTTCCTCCGAGTGTGCACTTTCAAATAGTTGTTTTAACTTGTAACACCACTATCGACTTCTTTTTTTTCTGGATATCCTCACAATGATTATTCATGTAATGCTCGTCCAAATTAATCTCAAACCACTCCTAAAAAAAATAATTTTTGAATACACATAAAAAATGATCAAAATACCTCTTATATTAAAATAACAATCATCACATTTCCTAGCATAGTAATTAACTTCAATCTGACTGCCTTTTATTAACTATCAAACCTGTATCTTCTTGAAATCATTTATACAATCGCTTAGTTTATCAAAAAGAAAAAAAACTTACAGTTCATATGTGAATTTACACTAACAAGGAGAACCTAGAAAAACATTTAACTGGGCTGAAGATTTGGAGTAGGCAGAACCTAAAGGCAAGGCTCTGCTACTTTAGTTTACAGAATGTCCTTGCCAACATAAGCTTACAATATTTTGATTGAGATAAATAAAATTGTGATCCAAGCTGAAAATACTGATCCACAAGTTTCTATCTTTTTTAGAAATTATTGATCCACAATCATCTTCTCTATATAATTTATACGATCTCGTACTTTTTTGAAAAAAATAATAATAATTACAGCTCATATGCTATTACTCTTGAGTCATATGCTAAACACAAAAGCTCTAATGTTGTAGTTTACAACGTCTGTGGCAGCATAAGCTTAAAATAATATGATTAAGATGAATAAAATTGTGCTCCAGGTTGTAAATACTGATCCACAAGTTTCTATCTTCTATAGAAACTGCTGATCCACGTGCATCTTCTTGATAGCATTTATACAATCTCCTACTTTATTAAAAGATACTAGTAATTATAGTTCATATCTGAGTACTCTAGAGCCCTATGTAGTATGATTTTACACTAACAACGAGTCCCTAGAAAAGCATAAGTGGGCTGAAAAGTTGGCGTAGGAACAAGCTAAGGGAATAAGTCTGTTGTTGCTATAGTTTACAAAATGTCCCAAGCAGCAAAAGCTTACAATCAGGTTGAAAATATTGATCCACAAGTTTCTATCTTCTTTAGAGGATCCCTGAGAAATCATTTACGAAGGAAGCTTGAAGAGATGAATGTATGCCCCTATTTGTTATTTTACAAGCAATTAGTTGAGTTGATGTGCTATTTGTTTGTTTTAGTAGCAATCAGTATGCCCCTAGTTATTGTATTAGTAGCAATTAGTTGAGCTAATGTACTAGTTTTTCTTTCTAGTTTATTAACGGTTTAAAATACTGATCCACAACTTTCCATCTTCTTTAGAGGATCTGTGAGAAATATTTTAGGAAGGAAGCTTGGAGAGATGAATGTATGCTCCGAGTTTGGTCTAGAACGACCTTCGGTTTGGTTTTGAGGTTTTTGGGATATATTTGTGGCTTTCAGCGTTTTGTTTGTTATTTCATTGAAAGTGTTGACTTTGGTCAACATTTTGATAAGACAACTTTTGTAGGTTGATTCTGTTGAGTCTGAAATATCGTTTGTAGTCTAGTAGCATACTCAGTTTGTGTTGACAAGATTCTGAACGAGTTTTGGACCCCAACAGAGGATTTTGTTCTTTAGTGATTTTACTGATGCAATGTTGGTCGTGCCGCACTGTTCCTTCGTCGCGATTGTGGAGAGTATCCTCCCTTGTACGTCGAGTATGGGGGCTCTGGTGCATTTGCAAAGTGTCAGCTTTTCGGACCTTTGCGATCACCTGGTGGTTTGCATGATCGTAAAAAGCAATTCAATGCTTGCCAAAGTCTTTTTAAAAGATAGGACAGCAATCAAAACTCCATTTCCAATATGATTTTTAGGTGATTTTTGGAGTGTTTCTTGTCGGATTTGGGTGATTCTTGTTGGAGTGTGTTGGGAATGTTCATGGGCTCATTCCAGGATGGTTGAATCTTAGGTTTTTCTTGGTAATTTCTACAATTTCATCTTTATTTCCCTATTTTGAACCCTTGAGCTAAATTAAATGGTGGACTTAGTTTGACTTGATTAGAAATCAGTTTGTACTCATGTTTCAGGGCCCAAGTTCCTTGAGTGGTTTGAAACCTTGTAACAGAGTCAATTTCGTGACTCCATGCACGGTACCACTTTTGCCTGTTGGGGGTTTCTTGTTCTTTTGAGTCCCTTTATTTAATATTGCTTTCTAATGATTGTGTTTGTGTTCCCTTGGTGTTGTTGATAGCTTGGCATTGCTCCGAGGCTCTTTGGAAGGGTAAAACTCTTGAGTAATTTTTTTGTGAGTGTTTATTCATCCTCGAGGTAGGCAATGGTCTCTACTTCTTAAATTAGGCTTTTTAGATATATTATAATCTAGTAGTATTGTATAATTTGGTTAAACCTTAGGATTAGCTTTAGATTTTGCTGCCTAGTTGATTTATGGCCATTGTTGGATTGTTTAGGTAGTTTTAGCCAAAAGCCTTTGTTTAGGTTGCTCTTATGCTTGTTGACTAGTATCCTTAGAAATTCACATAGGTCACGTGAAACTTAGGTTTGTTGTGTGTTTTTTTAGTTTTGGATCGGTTTGTATGCCTTTATAAATTCTTGAATTTATGATTTGTTTCTCGATTATTCAGTTGTTTAGCTTGAGGTCGTGAGCTAGAATCAGGTGTTATGGGTTAGTCCACTTGTGGTGTGATGAGTATTCTTCCTAGTTTTGGGTCGATGAAATGACTTAATTATGATGATGTCTGGGAGGGGTGGTACTTTTGGGATGATTTTTGATGGAAATGACTTTGTTTTAAAAAGGGAAATCTTGACTTTAATGAGTTGAAAGTCTCTGACACCCATTTGATTCAAGAGTGATGAAAAGCCCTTTTACTTGATTATTTGTAAATTTTGGAAGTCTTTTACTCTAATGAGCTTGCTTAATCATTTTAGGTAGCCCGTTGGCTTAGGTTGGGTTACAATCTCTCATCAATATTTATATTAATGGTAACCTCGATGTGCCATACCGTGCGGCCTGTGGATGCATCTATCTGGGTTACTGGCTTTCGATTAAGCTTGAGGTATCATTCTAGGGGGCTCGATGTTTCTTTTGGGCTTACACGTTTCCTTCCTTGGTGATTGCATGGCATTATCGTGTAAGTTGGCTTTCAGGTGTATTGAGTGTATTATGATTTATGCATAACTTGTGACTTAATCTTTGATATTATTTGAATGTCCTTTATTTAATGTTTGTTGTTTAGATTCTTCCCTTGTCTTTTAAATTCTTCATGCTATTTATTTATATTTGATCTTTTTGAGCTCGGTCAGCCTATGATGCCTGTTGAATACATGTGTTTTGGTACTTATACTACAGTTCTATATCATTTTGTGATGCAACTCCTAGTTCGATCCACCCTCAGTGAGCGTTCGATCTTCCTCGGTCATCACAGACTCGGATCTTGGTGAGCTCTGAGCGCCTAGAGATTTGTTTCTTTCCCTCTTTTACACTGACTTATATTTTGTCTTTTGGATTAGTAAAATCTTTTGTGTTTCGGATCTTCTATATTTAGTAGCTCATGTATAGGTGATACTAGGTCTGGGAATTGATTCTTGTGTTAGTTGTGTTTTCTCGATTTCTTTTGGTCCTCTTTTGTATATTTTGTCACAGTAATGATTTACAATGTGGTCCATTAGTTTATTTTTCTTCTCTTTTTGCAGTTTGTCTTATTATAATTAGATTGTTGTCTTCCGCAAGTTTTATTTGGGTTTAGGCTTGTCCACTTGAAGGGTTATAATAGACGCCATTATGGCTCGATCTTTTGGTTGTGACAACGTTGTATCAAAGCACTTGGTTCACCAGTTTCACAATTATAGGACCAAGTTCCTATTAGAGTCTTGTAGATCGATACCATGACGTCCGTATCCAATCTTCGAGAAGCTATAGGGCATTCTTGGGGATACTTCATTGTTTCTTGGTTCTTATCGTGCGTTGATGGTTGTATTAATATCTAAAGACTATTTGTTTCACTATTTCTGAGATGGATAGGATGAGGTCGAGTGCGGGTGGGCGATGCCTTCCTACACCTCCAGGTGGAGCCGCTGCTAGGGGTACATGTCTAGGAAGACATAGAGTTCAAGAGAGAGCATGGACTACAACACTAGCTCGAGACCACGAGCGTCTAATACCATTAGAGCTTGAGGTAGAAGTTAAGTATATCCAGCATTAATCAAATGGTGCGGAGCCAGCCCAACCTCCACCAGGCTTCCTGGCCACCCTAGTACTTTAAGATACTTTTGCCAGGATCCTCTAATTCAAGTAAGGCATGTCGCATAAGGATATTATGCATAGCACTTCAGCTGGACACTAGGTCAGATATAAGGCACAAACTTCAGCCCTAACAGGTACATAGGGTATGGAGACCCTATCGACATATCATGCTGTTCTGGCCCCTTCTTTAGTGGTTTAGCCAGTTCTGACTTTTTCTCCACCTATGGCTCTTAGGCCAGCTATGTCTTTTGAGGAGCAAAAGATGTTGGGATGATTCATCAGATTGGGTCGGCCCAGGTTCTCTGTTGCTACAGGTGAGGATGCTCACGAGTTTCTACTCAATTATCATGAGAGGTTGCATAACCTCGGATTAGTGGAGTCTCACAAGTTTGAGTATTCCACCTTCCAATTTGATAGGTCGGTGAAGTAGTGGCGAATATCTTATCTTTAGTGCAGACTAGCCAGGTCACCTTTGATGATTTGGACTTAGCTCTTTCAGTATTTCATGGAAAAATATATACCTTGTAGCCTGAGGGAGCGGTTCTGAGATGAGTTTAGAGACTTGACTGAGGGATCACTTTATAGTTGTAGAAAATAAGGCATGGTTCCATGATTTTGCTAGACATACATCTATGCTTATGCCGACAAAGCACAAGAGGTTGCCTAAGTTTGTCTGAGGACTCTCATGTCCACTGCGGATGGCTGCCTAGTAGATGGTGGCATCGCGTTGCTCTTTTGTTCCAATTGTTGACCATACACGTACAATTGAGACAATTCATGGTAAGGCTAATGGAGACACCCACAAAAAGCCCCACTATTAGGGTGGTTTGAGTGGGTCTTAGTCCCGTGGTAGGGGGTTCTCGAACAGAGGCTACCCATAACCATTTTAGGCCAATATGCTGGTTTAGGCAACTCTATAGATTACAGAAAGTAACACAGCAGGCACTGGTGGTCAGATGGTTCAGGCACTTGTTGAGGCTTCTCGGTGTAAATTTATGGTATTTACATTGTAGTGGTCTATCAAGTTTAGTTGAGTCATCTTAGAGGGGTACTACTGGTAGAGGTTGTTATGTGTGTGGTATAGTGTTTCACTTTGCCCGAGAGTGTCCTACAACCAGTCATTCTAGGAGGAAGGGTCAGTTGAGTCAACAGAGTTAGATGAGTCAACAAAGTCACCCCCAATGCTCTAGTTTAGGGTACTAGGGGTTGTCCCTAGAGTATTAGAGGTGGTTGTCAAGCATGAAGAGCAAGTGGTCGAGATGGATGCAGACATTAGATGTTGTTATCACAGGTACAATCTCTATCTCCCATCAGCCTACTTATGCTTTATTTGATTTGGGGTCTACATTTTCATATGTGTTTGCCTATAATGCTCCATGGTTAGGGTTATTTTCTAAGCCGATGTATCTGCCTATGCATGTAGCTACCTTATAGGTGATTTTTTAGTAGTTAATTAAGTTTATAGAGCTTGTGTGGTGACCATTTGGGGTTTGATACTTTGGTAGACCTTATTATGTTGGACATGATAGATTTTGACGTGATTTTAGTTATGGATTGGTTGTCACTCTACCATACAGTCCTGGATTTTTTCTCCAAGACTCTTACTTTGTGCATGCTTGTTATCCTCCTCTTGTGCAGGCTAATTCTGATGGTTAGTTTCTGAGAGGTGTCATTTCTTTTCTGATATCGCGACGGTTGGTATAGAAGGGGTGTCTATCTTACCTTGCCTATGTTTATGATACTAGTGTCGACACTCTTCCTTTTAAGTCAGTTCTTGTGGTTAGAGAGTTTTGAGATTTGTTCCCTACTAATCTACCTGGTATTCGACCTAACCGTGATATTGATTTTGAGATTGATGTTGAGCCAGGTACGCTACTAGTTTCTGTTCAACCCAACGATTTATACCATCATATATTGTGGTCACAGCCCAAGAATCTCTCCCCACACTTGACTTCCTTTATATTTTATTGTTGTTTTTATTTAATCTTGTGACAAAACCCCTATCGATATTTAGCACTTTTTGTGTCACCCATTGAATTTACTTTGTTTTATTCACAAATTTCTCAAACTACAGCTAATCAGAATAAGATCCTAGTTTAACCACTATTTTCACTACAACTCCCTTGGGACTCAACCCCAACCCTTAGTTGGGTTATTATACTATTGCACGATCATAGACACTTGCATGGAAGTTGTGTCGTTGATTACGCAAACATCAGTATTCTATGGTTCGGACAAGCCTACTTCTCCTACTGAGGTTCGTACTTTTATCTGGTCGCGACAAAGTACTCTTATTGACGATTCATATAGGGGTTTTTCTATTGCGGTACCTTTGAATAGATTGACTCAAAAGAATGTTCCCTTCTAGTGGTGTAATGAGGGAGAGGTAAGCTTTTTGAAACTCAATGCTTTATTGACTTTATCACCAATTCGAACTCTTCATGTGGATGACCATGGATTTACGCTGTACTTTGATGCCTTTGGTGTTGTCCTGGGTTGTGTTTTGGTGTATCAGGGTAGAGTTATTACTTATGCTTCTAGACAGCTGAAGAATTACACAAAGAACTACCCTACTCATGACTTAGAGTTGGCAGTATTAGTCTTTGTGTTGAAAATTTAGAGGTACTACTTTTATGGGGTTCACTGTGAGATTTTCACCAACCATCGTTATCTTTAATACATATTCAACTAGAGAGATGTTAATTTGAGTTGTGTTTTCTTACACGTGGGGGAACAACCTATGGCTTCAGACAGTCTTTCCTTAGCCAACCAGAATGTTAGACTGTATATTTATGAGTCAGACAGAATAATTGCTTATATAGAGGCTATATCTTCTTTCATAGAGAAGATTTGGGCACAACGGTTTGAGGATCCATGGTTGACGATGATTTAAGACAAGGTTCTTAGCGGTGAGGCTAGGAATGCGATCTTATATCCAGAGGGAATTTTGAGGATGAGGGTCGTATCAGTGTCGCTACTTTTTGAGTTAGCTGAGTCGATTCTTTAGAAATCTTATTGTTCCAGATATTCCATTCATCCTGGTGCTATGAAGATGTATCGTGATTTAAGGATACATTATTGGTGTTGTGTGATGAAAAACAACATTGTTGCATTTGTCTCTAGGTGCTTGAACTGTTAGAAGGTGAAGTACGAGCACTAGAGGCCAGGTGGTTTGATCTAGTAGCTACCCATTTTGAATTGGAAGCGGAAGCGCATAGCCATGGACTTTGTTGTAGGCTTACCACATACTTTTTGTGGTTTTGATTCTACCTGGGTTATCGCAGATCGATTGACCAAGTCTGCATACTTTCTACCAGTTTGGACTACCTATAATTTAGAGCGATTGGCACAGATTCACCTTCGAAAGATTTTTCGTTTCCATAGGGTTGTTGTCTCTATCAACTCAGATCATCGTACGTAGTTCATATATGATTTATGGAAGGCTACTCAGATAGAGTTGGATACTGAGGTATACCTTAGTACAACTTTTCATCCTCAAACCGATTATCAGGTAGAGAAGACTATTCAAGTTTTAAAGAATATATTGCGGGCATGTGTTATTGATTTTAGTGGTCAGTGATATCAATCCTTAGGTTTGGTGGAGTTTTCATATAATAATAGCTACCATTCGAGTATTTAAATTGCCCTATTTGAGGCATTATATGGTAGGAGATTCCATTTTATGGTGGGTTGTTTGATGCATTCAAGGTTAAGCCATGGAGCACTGATATGTTTAGAGAATATATATATAGTGTATGTATGATCCAAGAGCAACTCCATACTACCTTGAGTAGGCATAAGAGCTATGTTAACTTGATGCTGTGACCTTTAGTGTTCATGGTTGGTGACAAGATTTTTCTGCGGGTCCCGCCCATGAATGAATTGATAAGGTTCGGGAGGTGGGGCAAGCTTAGCTCCATGTTCATTGATTCTTTCGAGATTCTGAAGAGGGTTAGAGAGGTAGCTTATAAGAGAGCCTGGCCTCTATCTCTTTCGAGTGTTCATCATGTGTTCCATGTCTCTATGTTGAGACAATATATGCCTGATTAGTCTAACGTGCTTCACTAGGAGTTCGTTCAGCTTCATAAGTCCTTGAATTTTCAGAAGCATGTGACAATTCAGGACAACCATGTAAGGTAGTTGCAACCTAAGAAGATCCCTTCAGTGAAGGTTCAATAGAGGCATCATCTTGTCGAGGAGGCCACTTGGGAGTCCGAACTTGACTTACAGGCCCGTTATCCTCATCTTTATTAGCCTTCAGATATTCTCGTTGTTTATTTTCACGGGTGAAACTCCTTTTAGTAGTGGATATTGTAATGACCCTTGAGGTCATTTCTTTATTATTGCATGCTTTTACTATTTTGCCCCTTCCATAACTTTCTTATGGCTTTTGTGTTGTGCTAGGATGGCTTTAGTGTGACATTTTCAGCTTTTTGTGGCCTTATGCTTAAAGAGTTCACTTTAGTCAACATCCGGAGACTTTGATGCTGGATCAGAATTTCGACAGCTCCATCAACTTTGAAAAGGTTATTTTTGTCTAGTATGATGATTGGTTTGGGTTTTGGGGCTCATGTTTGGAGTTGGTGTGAGTAGGCATTTTTAGCCTTGCAATTTTCCTTAAGGTTTGACTTCGGTCAACTTACTTGGTATGCGCTTGGAATAAAATTTCATCAACGTGGTTAGCTCTGAAATGCCAAGTTTTGTCTAGAACGACCTTTGGGTTGGTTTTTGAGGTTTTTAGGATGTAGTTGTTGCATTTAGAATTTTATTTGTTATTTCTTTGAAAGTGTTGACTTTGGTCAACATTTTCCTGAGATGTCCTCCATTGGTTGTTTTGTTGATTCAATTGAGACTGAAATGTTGTTTCCAACCTAGTAGTATACTTGGTTTGCGTAGATGGGATTTTAAACGAGTTTCGAATCCCCAATGGAGGATTTTTTACCTCAATGATTTTGTTGATGCAGTGTTGCTGGTACAACCCTAATTCATTCATCACGTTCATGTGCCCTTGGTCATGTTTGCGATGACCAACCTCTCTGATCTTTATATTCGCAGGACATGTGTTGCGATCACGGAAGGTCACCTCCTATTGCCTTCACGACCGGCAGGAGGTCTCCACGATCACGAAAAGAAATTCAATGCCTAACAGTGTGTTTTCAAAAAATGGGACAATAACAAAAATCCCATTTCCAACATGGTTTTTAAGGGATTTTGGGAGCATTTCTTGTCGGTTTCTGGTTATTCTTGTTGGAGCGTATCGAGAAAGTTAGTGGCATTTCGGCAATATCCTCTTTATTTCCCTACTTTGAAGCACTGAGCTTAATTAAATGGTTGGTTTGGTTTGGCTTGATCAGAACTCGATTTGTGCTCATTGTTGGGGCACAAGTTCCTTAAGTGGTTTGAGTCCTTGTGACTGAGTCGATTCTGTCACTCCATGCACGTGTCCACTTTTACTTGTGGAGGTTTTCTTTTTATTTCTGGTCCATTTATTGTTTATTTTCCCTAGTTGTTTATGAAAGCTTGACACCACTCCAAGGCTCTTCGGAAGGGCAAGGCTCTCGAGTAATTTGTTCGTGAGCGTGTATTCGGCCTTGATGTTGGTTGTGGTCTCTACTTCGTGGATTTAGCTCATTTAGATTGATTATAATTGATTAGTATCATATGATTTGGTTAATCCTTAGGATTAGCTTAGGTTTTGATCCTTTGTTGATTTATGGCCATTGTTTGGTTATTTAGGTAGTTTTAGTCGGAAGCCTTAGTTTAGGTTTCCCTTATTCTTGTTGACTACTATATTTAGAAATGCTCATAGGAGGTTTGAAACTTAGTAAGTTGCGCGTTTTGGTTATTTAAGATCGATTTGTATGCCTTGATAAATTGTTGAATTTATGATTTCTTTCTCAATTATTGAATTGTTAGGCTTATGGATATCAGCTAGAAGCAGGAGTCCTAGGTTAGTACTCTGTGGTGTGTTGGATATTCTTCCCGATTTTGTTTGCATGAAATGAACTATTTGTGATGATACCCGAGAGAGGCGGTACTTTTGGGATGACCTTTGATGGAAATGACTTGGTATTAAAAAAAGGCAACACCTGACCTTAATGAGTTGAAAGTCCCCGAGACCCATTTGATTTAAGAGTGATAAAAATCCCCCTTTTACTTGATTATTTGTAAATTTTCGCTATATTTACTCTGATGAGCTTTTGTATCATTTCGGGTGGCCCACTAGGTTAGGCCTGGTCATAGTCTATCATCTGGATTTATAATAATGGTAAGCTCGAAGTTCCAACCCAGGCGACCCGTGGATATATATCCCAGTTAGTGGCTTTCAGTTAAGCTTGATGTATCATTCTAGGCGGCTCAATGTTTCTTCAGGAGCTATGTGTTTCCTTACTTGGTGTTTGCACTACATCATCGTGTGATCTATCTTTCAGCTGTATTGAGTGTATTATGATTTATGCTTAAATTATGACTTAATCTTTGATATTATTTGACTGTCCTCTATCTTATGTTTGTTCTTTAGATTCTTCCCTTGTCTTTTAGAGTCTTCCTTTTATTTATTAATATTTGATCTTTCTAAGCTTGATTGGCCTATGATGCCTGGTTAGTACCCTGTGTTTTGGTACTCATAGTGCATTTCTACATCTTTTTCTGATGCAGCTCCTAGTTCGAGTGATCCTAAGTGAGCGGTTGATCTTCCTCTGCCGTCATAGAGTCGAATCATGGTGAGCTCTTAGCATCTAGAGACTTGATATATTTCCTCTTTTGCACTGACTTGTATTTTGACTTCTGGATTAGTCAGCTCTTACGTATTTATGACTTTCTGTACTTAGTAAATCTTGTATAGGTGATACCAAGTCCGGGATTGATTCTTGTGTTAGTTTTGTCTTCACAGTTCTTTTTTACCTCTTTTGTATATTTTGTATCATAGTACTTATTTATAATGTGGCCCATTCATTTATTAGATTGTCGCCTTCCGAAAGTTTTATTTGGGTTAAGACTTCTCCACTCGGAAGGTTATAGTGGATGCCATTATGACTCTATTTTCGGGTCATGATAAAAATATAAGCTAAATTGCATTAATTATAAATTTATTAAAAAACTAAAAATTCTACAGAAAAAACGGACAATGCATTGTGGAATTCTCATAATTGTAATTTATTATAATCTAGAGTGATGTAGAAGCATAATTTAAAAATGTGCACACATATTACTTATTTTAAGGTCATTTTAACATTTTACTTTTTTTGAATATTGAACAAATTTTGTTGATAAAATATATATGTGCATAATTTGATATTTGTAGTACATAAGATATACAATAGGAATATTTTTTTGCCGCACTCAGTTTTGCAAAAAGAAAAAAAGCTAAATTACAATTATGGTTCCTTATGATTTTAATATTAAAAGGTCTACCTTTTTATTCATTAAGAAACTTTATTCCAAACTTATTGCGTCATAACTTCTTGGAGGAACAGTTAGAATATTACAGTGAACTCACATATTTTTTCCATGTTTAAAAAAGGGTTCAAGAATACCAAAGAGGTGTAAAATAAGGTGATAAATATCTATAATTTGAGTACATAGATTCATCAAATTATCAGCTCCGTTCATTTCAATCCAAGCCATAAAAAGCTACACTAATAGGTTAGCAAGATTGACCCAGGGGTAATCTTATTAAACTGTTTTTAAGGGATAATTGTGTTTTGATATGTTATATATTGGTGTAATAAAGAGAAATTATAATTTAATCCATACAAAAAAAATATAAAAGAACAAATAAAGAAATTGAAATTTAGTATGAAGTGTAAGGATAGGGGCATGATCCACATTTTTTCCCAATTAATTTTAACTGAGATAAATTTTGACTGAGTTAGTAATTCATTATTTCATAACTTAAATTCAGATATATTTAGTATAAATGACCCATTTGGTAAATAAACCGACTTGAGTAACCTTAAGGAGAGCTAGAGTTTAGATCACATAAATTTTAGTTAGAAGACACATGATCACATAACCTTCTTTCCATTTCAAAAATATTGAAATGGCGGTAAGTTTATCCCTTAGACAAAGTATTCGGTTTCATTTGGTAAAATCATTTAAATGACCCTCATAAAGTCATCCAATTCAGCAATATAGAGTAATTAGTGTATACAATATTATATAATAAAATTCCTCCTTGGAAAAATTGAAGTATTATTTTAAACATTAAATATCCAATATAGTCTTAGACTTTTTTGAGAGTACAATTGACCGCATAATTGTTTCAAATATATAAGGAAATGCATTTTATTAATTTTTTAGCAGACTCAAAATTCTACAAAAAAGACTTACAATGCATTGTGGAATAATCATAATTGTCATTTATTATAATCATGCAAAAAAATGTAGCATAATTTGAAAACGTGCACACTTAATACTTATTTTAAGCTCATTTTATCATTTTGACTTTTCTGAATATTGAGCAAATTTTATTCATACCACATATAGATGTGCATGATTTTATATTAGAAGTATATAGGATATACAACATCAATATTATTTTCCTCAATTCATTTTTTTGCCTCACTTCTTTTGCCCTAGTTACCATCATACTTAGTCAACTCCCAGCCAGCTAGCAAGAGTGACAATCAATATAGGCCGCCCAGCCAGTCAGTCCCCTCCCAGCCTAGCTAGCTAGGGTGATCCAGGGGTGTGTCGACTTTGTAGAGGATCAGAGATATCAAGGCCTCCCAACCAGCTAGTCCACTCTTATGGGTGTTATTTTCCCAGCCAGCAAGAGTGACCCGGGGGCGTGTCGACTCTGAAGAGGATCTCAAGTAGGCTCCAAGTGTCACGACCCAATGTACACCTTAGACGTGACATGGTATATAAGACCCCGAGAGGCCCTATACAAACCAGTTAGCATACATCATATAATATGACAGAATAAAGAGTTCAAAAGACAGCTTATATAAAAAATGTTTGACAAGAAAAGGAAGAGGAAGTCTAAAATAGTCTCAAAGCCATCTAGTACAACAAGAGTGATTGGGACGTAACCCATACATTACATACAATATGTAAAAGTAAAGACAATAAGCAATAAAGGTTTTGGTCCTCAGAATATGAGGACTCACCAATCTACAAAAGCTACTAAAGTGATCTCTAGCCAAGGGGATGTGAAATAGGAGCGTCAGACCCAACATTAGTGAAACAATATAGGAAAGAGTATGCATTAGTACAAGAATGTACCAAGTATGATAGAAATGCATAAAAGATACGAAATCATGCAAAAAAGGACTTCACATGGCATGAAATGACCAAACCAAATCATGAGATAAAAGGGTTAGAAAACATAAATCATAATCATGGTCAATGCAAGTTAAAAAATCTTTAAAACACTTGCAAGATACTTTTGAAAGACTAACCATATTTCATTATTGTGGGAGATTTACCTTTAACCGACATGTAGAAAGTGTGTGCTATAACATGGAATCCAGTGTCTATCCCACAACGAAAGGTGATGTCCTTATTTGCCAAGGTAAGGACCATGAACTTCTAGCTTAGGTGGATCCAGTAGCTAATGTATATCTAAGACAACCTATGGTGACACTTAGTTATGGGATTGAGAGATTGCTACTAGAAACCTGACTACTACTAATGGGAGAGCTTCCATCTCAATATCATCTCAGTGATAAGTATAAATCCCATAGAATAGTCATTATTCTTAACTTATCTTATCATAAAAAGAGCTCCTAATCTTGATTGACATTAGGTGAGAAAACCTTTCAACCTTATGAATCCTCTATGTGAGAAAACCCTTTCAAATCCATGTTTGAGTAGTATGTGCGAAATCCTTTCACAACACAACAACAACATTGATTCTTCACTCTCAAAGCATCTTTAAAACATTTTCATCAATTTAAATACATCTTTCATAAGCTTCATCGTACGATCAATTCTAGAAATTATGGATCATGCACGTGTTCATGTGAATTCAACTTAAAAACATGAAATTATCTAAATTCATGTGTAAAAGACATAGAACACTCAATTAGATCATAATTGAAATGAACCCATGAGATTGAGTAAAAACCCTAACTTCTAATAGCGATTCTAACTTGTGAAAATTGGGGAATTTAGGAACCCGATGGAGGAAAGGACTCCATATGTGAATTCCATCATACCTTGATGCCAAAAGCTTGCAATTAATGGTGAATTTGGAGACTTAGACTTGATCATGAAACCCTTGCCTTCTTCATCAAGCTTCTAGAGAGAGAAATATTATCAACTTTTGGGAATTTAGGAGAATGAATTGATTTGGTTTATTTTGGAGTTTAAAATCATTATATGGAGCTTTGGGTAGAAGACAAAATGACATAGAATGTAACACCCCTAATTGCTAACAAAGAGTCTCATGTCGATTTACCGTCACTTAGTTACTACAATATGTTTTACTCTCATTTTGGGAACTTGAAATGTTGTGATAATTGCTAGCTTGCTTAGCATAATTTGTAATCGTAACTTAAGGGATTGTATTAGGGTATTTACGTAATAGTCTAATTAGAATTACGTATACTTTTAAAAGGAGATGAAGGATATATATATATATAGGTGCATATGTATGCATTTTGGGCAACACACAACACTATTTGGGCAGCCTTGAGGGACAGCTGTGCATTGGGATAAATATCACTTTTGAGCCTATATTTTGACATCTTATCTAGTGAATTTCGTTGCCCTTGAAGTGTAAGAACCTTAGAGCATTATCTGACCATTTGTTCTTCAAAATCACAAGAGCAAAACTCGGTCTTTTTGGCTGGAATTCGAGATACACACTTCTCTTTACTAAGTGCTGGAATTTGTTTCTAAGCTGGGTAGTGTTTGCTAATTTATGCATATCTCGTTCTCTAGAGCTTAGTTTATAGTGAATAAATATTTTTTGGAAATCTAATTCGTATATCTACAACTCTTATGTTTATGTGAAACTCTAATTTAGCTATTATGGATTCGAAATATGGGACACAACATAGGACAAGTTCTGTCCAGAGTTCGAAATTAGAAATCCTGTATGGACAACTGTTAGTGTTTTGAATATATCTTTTTGTACAAAATATATTTTGTGGTGATTCTTGTTTGTTTCCAACCTTAAGAGATGTACCTACATCTTTCATGAAGGATATAAACTCTAGTTTTGCCGTTTTCATTTTCAAATCTAAGTTGCAACATGAGGTACTAGGCTTGCCAGAATCACTGTTTTAGGAGCAGAGTCGTATTTGTATGGGCTAAGCTTATTTATGACTATAATTCCGTTTTACTTTGACATTATTGAGTTACTAGGAATTAAAGAAGTTATTTAATTGTATTTTAAAGGTTTTACATACTCGTGAACAAGTTGAGGACCTTGATACATTGGTTGGTCTATGGTTTGAACTCGCAAAGTTTTGTTGGACTGTTTCTACGCTAAAGTATTGAGGTTTGTGTATAAACTTGTACTTGCACTCTTTTAACTGCTGGTATTTCTGAAAGTTGATCTTGATACCTTGGTTACCTCTTGTCACTTTGTATTGTTGTGTTGGTATGACGCTTGTGTAACTCGCCCACTTGTACGGATTGTTTGATCATTTGGCACTCTTGTTGGGACCTTGTCCTTCTTGTGGCTATGACTTTGTCACTATTGGCATGCCTCTTGATTCGGATCATTTGCCATCTTGACTCTGGATTTTTAGTCCGTCTAAAGAATGAAAGTTGTCCATTTTAAGTACGAACTAGAATGCCATTTTTAATATGGTTCTTGGTTCTCTTGATTATTGGGCTTTGACCCTTCTTGATACAGGGCGTTGGCCCTTCTTGATACTTGTTTGTGCCTGGTGTGACGATATGAGGTATATATTAGGCGAGTCTTGTTATTGAATCTCTTGGAAAATGGTGCTATGAGTGTTCTTGGCATTTAGATCTTTAAATATCAAACTTGATACTCTTTATATGTTGCCACTTGATGTATTTATTATGTTTAAATGGTGCCGCTCATAACTTGAGAAAGGTAACTTGGTGAATTTTGAGGGCTCCGGACCTATAGTTTTACACCACTAAGCTTTATGCTTAGCAATAGTTGTTTCTATCATTGGGAATGATCGAGATGAGGCATGAAGCTGGCCATTGGAGATAGAGATTTTGAGAGCCTTATGGAAGATCACATTTGCATATAGGCATCTATATTTTGTACAAACTTTAGGACTTATACATGATCTATGTGTTGTGTATTTACATGAAATTTTGAGGGCTAATCGGATCATGTCACCATGGGTGGTAATATAAGTATGGTTACATGTTTTGTGTATTTGGGGTGTGTAAGCCCAAGTTTTTTAATATATTAAATTTACTATGTGTTTTGAATGATCGTATGAAGCATGAATCACTTAGTTTGGGTACTCGAAAGTTGATAATATTTTTTTATATCATTGTTTACTAGTGTGAGGACAATATATGCATAAAAATCTCGTGAGTTATTGGCATATATTAATTTGAAAGGGTCGTTACAAGTTTGGTATCAGAGCCTAGGTTTGTGGTTCTAGGACTTTTGCTGTGAATTACTTGTATACTTGTTCGCTTTCGAAAAAAAGGTTTTATTTGGACTATTTGTTCACTTACATGGTTTATAATATTTTATCGCATGTAGAGTGCACATGCATCATATACATGTCCATAATGCAATGTGATCTTCCCTTTTGAGGGAATTAGGTTATGGCCTCTTCTGCTGACCGACCTATGGAAGCTGCTTGTGAAGGTTCGGGTGCTTCTGTTTCCTAACCTCATGCACTAGAAGAGGTTGGAGAACCTTTTTCAAATCATTATGTTCCCCACACTAGTGGGTCTGAAATTGGAAACCATCAGGGTGCAAGAGCTGGTTCACATCCTCACATGAGTCGTGGTACTCAAGCCATGAATCCTCCTTTTCAACAAATGGTTGAATTTTCCACCACATGGCTGAAGCGATGCATGATCCCAACGAAATTAACTTTGAGAAAATGAGGAAAATGGGTTGAGTAGAGTTTGAAGGCACCATTGATCTCACAGATGCTGAACAATGGCTGGAGCGCATAGAGAGGGTATTTGAGCAGTTAAAGTGTTCATATGTTGCCAAATTTAAGTATGCTATTTTACTATTACAAAAGGATGCTTATGATTGGTGGGTAATTATTCCGAATGCCAAGGTAAAACCTCATGTTCTTACTTGGGATGATTTTCTTAGGGAATTTCATATGAAGTATGTCCCACCTGCTTATTGTGATGCAAAGAGAAAGGAGTTTTTGAATTTAAGGCAATGAGGCATGTCTATTGTTGAGTACCAATAGAAGTTTCTAAGGCTCTCTCGTTATGTTGAAGGTATTATTAAAGAGGAAAAAGACAAGTGTAGGAAATTTGAAGATGGTTTAAATGATTCCATTAAGAAGAATGTGGCGATCTTGCAACATGAGAACTTTTGTAAGCTAATGTCTACTGCTTTTACTTGGGAACGACTTGATAAAGAAGAAGCTAGTCGAAATGAAAACAAATTTCGAAAGCCTAGACTAGATTTTGGAGGTCCATCCAAAAGGAGAAGGTTTGATGATTCTAAGGCTGGTAGTGTTAACAGGCCACCTCAGCAAAAGAAAAATAGATCAGAATTTTCTATAGCTAGCACTCCAAATTATGGCCAAGGCAAATCTCGTGTTACCACTTGTCCAAAATGTGGAAAGAATCATTATGGTACTTGCAGGAGAGCTTCTGGTGCATGTTTCGACTATGGGAGCTTTGATCATAAAGTGAAGGATTGTCCAAATCCTAATAATGCTCCTTCTTTGAGAACTGAAGGCTCAGTTCATAAACCTTCTATTAATCTTCCTCGAACTAATGAAGGTGTAAGACCTAAACACACACCCAAGCGGTAGGGGCAAATGGAGTGAATAAAGCTAGTGGACCAAGGGCGACTGCACGCACTTATGCTATGAGGCAGAGGGAGGATCAAGATGGAAAAGATGTGGTGGTCGGTAAATTTCACTTATTTGGCTTATGTGTGTTTACATTGTTCGATCCTGGTTCTACACATTCCTATCTTTGTTCATCACTTGCTTTTCTTGAAAACGTGAAATCTATGAGACTTAATTTTGATGTGCTGGTTGAAAGTCCTTTGGGTTATCAAGTTGTGTGTAATCGAGTTTATCAAGATTGCCTCTTCATGATTCAAAATCTAATCTTCCCTGCTGATTTGATTGAAATTCCCTTCAAGGATTTTGATATTATTATCGGGATAGATTGGCTTTATAAATATCATGCAGTGGTAGATTGTAGGTCTAAGCATGTGACTTTTAAAGATCATACATTTTCACATATCAATGTACAAGGTGAAAGATCATTGACATCTAGTATTATTTCTGCGGCATTGGCAAAAAGGTTGATGCGTCAAGGTTGTGGGGCATACCTTGCTCACATAGTTGATACATAGTTGGAGAGTCCTGGTATCAAGGACATACCTGCTGTACGTGATTTCCCAGAAGTCTTCCCATAAAACCTTCCTGGATTGCCCCCGGAAAGAGAGCTTGAATTTCTAATCAAGCTTATTCCTGGATCCACCCCTATTTCTATCACTCCTTATAGAATGGCTCCGGCAGAATTAAGAGAATTGAAATCTCAATTGCAAGAACTTCTTGAGAAGGGTTTTATTCGACCTAGTGTTTCTCTTTGGGGAGCCCCTGTTTTAATCATAAAGAAGAAAGATGGCACTCTCAGGCTTTGTATTGACTATAGACAATTGAATAAAATAACAATCAAGAATAGATATCCACTACCAAGGATCGATGATTTGTTTGACCAACTAAAGTGTGCTAAAGTATTCTCAAAGATTGATTTAAGGTCTGGATATCACCAACTGCGTGTTAGAAATATATTCCTAAAACTACTTTTAAAACTCGGTATGGTCATTATGAATTTTTGGTGATGCCATTCGGGTTGACAAATGCTCCTGCGGTATTCATGGATCTAATAAATCGAGTATTCAAGCCTTATCTTGATCAGTTTGTGGTTGTTTTTATAGATGATATTTTAATATTTTCCAGAAGTAGTGAAGATCATGATAAACACCTCCGAATTATTTTGCAAATTTTGAAGGAGAGGGAACTTTATGCTAAACTTTCCAAGTGTGAATTTTGGTTTAATGAACTGACGTTTCTGGGACATGTTGTATCGGCAGAAGGCGTGAAGGTGGATCCTAGTAAGATACAAGCAGTTGTCGAGTGGAGACCTCCCAAAAGTCAAACCGAGGTAAGAAGTTTCTTAGACTTAGCAGGATACTACAGAAGATTTGTGAAAGGCTTTTCCATTATCACCTCTCCATTGACTAAACTCCTGCAGAAGGAAGTGAAGTTTAATTGGAATGACAAATGCCAAAAGAGCTTTGAAACTCTCAAATCCTTGCTGACTCAAGCACCTAGACTTACTCTACCAATTGAAGGGAAGGAGTATGTAGTATACAGCGATGCTTCTCACAATGGTCTCGAATGCGTTTTGATGCAAGAAGGGAAGGTTATTTCTTATGCCTCTCAAAAATTAAACATGAATTGGATTATCCTACCCATGATCTTGAACTTGCTACTGTAGTGTTTGCTTTAAAAATATGGCGGCATTATTTGTTTGGAGAGAAATGCCATATATTCACTGAACACAAGAGCTTAAAGTATTTGGGTACTCAGAAGGAGCTAAACCTTCGACAACATAGATGGCCTGAACTCATCAAGGATTATGACTGCACGATTGATTATCATCCAGGTAAAGCTAATGTGGTTGCAGATGCCTTTAGTCGAAAATCCTTCGCAAGTATTTCTTTGAGTCCTTTTCCCTTGCTCCTTGAGTTAAGAGCCATGAATATTTGTTTCACACTTGATTCAAATGGTTCCATTATTGTTAATTTGCAAGTAAAGCCAATATTACTTGAACAGGTGAAAGAAGCACAAAAGTTAGATGAGAAACTTGTAAAATTGACCAGAGAAGTTCAAAATGGGGAAAAACTTTATTTTACACTAATAGAGGATGGTGTCTTATTTTATCAAGATAGACTATGTGTCTCTAATGATGACAAATTGAGGAGAGAAATACTGAGTGAAGCACATACCTCACCATATGCAATGCATCCTAGGGGTACAAAGATGTACGAAAACATCAAAGAAAATTATTGGTGGAGTGGTATGAAGAGAGACATTGCGGAGTTCATTTCTAAATGTTTGGTTTGTCAACAAGTAAAGGCAGAACATCAGGTCCCAGTTAGTTTACTACAGCCCTTGTCGATGCCGGAATGGAAATGGAAGAGAATAACTATGGACTTTGTTTATGGACTTCCTCGCACCCAAAGAAATCATGATGCAATATGGGTGATTGTGGACAGGCTAACAAAGAGTGCTCACTTATTAGCAATTAGGATGGATTACTCACTTGAGTGATTAGTTGAATTCTATATTAATGAGATCATAAGACTACATGGGATCCCTATGTCTATTGTATCTGACCGAGACCCAAGGTTTACATCTAGATTTTAGGGTAGCTTGCAGGAAGCTTTGGGTACTAAGCTAAAATTTTGCACTTCGTTCCATTCTCAAAAATACTGCCAGTTGGAAAGAGTGATACAAATTTTGGAGGATATGCTTCGACCTTGCATTATGGATTTTGAGGGTAGTTGGGACAAACACTTGGCTTTGATAGAATTTTCTTACAATAACAGTTACCAATCGAGTATTGGAATGCCTCCCTATGAAGCCTTGTATGGAAGGAAATGTCAGACCCCTCTTTGTTGGAGTGAAGTTGGTGACAGGAAACTCATTGGTCCTGAAATTGTGCAAGAAACAGAGGACAAGGTAAAAATTATCAAGGATTGTCTAAAGATTTCTTCGGATAGACAAAAGTCGTACGCTGATCTTAAAAGGTGTGACATTGAATATCAAGTGGGAGATAAGGTATTTTTAAAGGTGTCTCCATGGAAAAAGATTATGAGATTTGGAAAAAAAGGAAATCTTAGTCCCCGATTTATTGGACCTTATGAGATACTTGAAAGGGTTAGACTGGTTGCATATAAATTGGCTTTGCCACTTGAATTAGACAAGATCCACAATGTCTTCCATGTTTCTATGCTCAGAAGATATCGTTCTGATCCGTCTCATGTTCTTCCAGTTGAATCTATTGAGGTTAATCCAGACTTGACGAATAATGAAGAACCCATCTTAATTCAAGCTCGGGAAGTGAAGCAACTTAGAAACAAGAAAATCCACTTAGTAAAGGTACTTTGGAGGAACCATTCGGGAAAAGTAGCTACCTGGGAGAGAGAAGAAGACATGAGGACCCAGTATCCGCACTTGTTTCGGGACTAGTTTAAGGTAAATTTCGAGATGAAATTTCTTTAAGGGGAAGAGAGTTGTAACACCCCTAATTGCTAACAAAGAGTCGCATGTCGATTTACCGTCACTTAGTTACTACAATATGTTTTACTCTCATTTTGAGAACATAAAATATTGTGATAATTGCTAGCTTGCTTAGCATAATTTGTAATCGTAATTTAAGGGATTGTATTGGAGTATTTACGTAATAGTCTAATTAGAATTATGTATACTTTTAAAAGGAGGTGAAGGATATATATATAGATAGGTGTATATGAATGCATTTTGGGCAGCACACAACACTATTTGGGCAGCTGTGAGGGACAGCTGTGCATTGGGATAAATATCACTTTTGAGCCTATATTTTGACATCTTCACTAGTGAATTTTGTTGCCCTTGAAGTCTAAGAACCATAGAGAATTATCTAACCATTTGTTCTTCAAAATTACAAGAGAAAAACTTGGTCTTTTTGGCTGAAATTCGAGACACACACTTCTCTTTGGTAAGTGCTGGAATCTGTTTATGAGCTGGGTAGTGTTTGATAATTTATGCATATCTCATTCTCTAGAGCTTAGTTTACAGTGAATAAATATGTTCTAGAAAGCTAATTCATATATCTACAACTCATATGTTTATTTGAAACTCTAACTTAGCTGTTATGGATTCAAAATACGGGATGCAACATAGGACAAGTTCTATCTAGAGTTCGAAATTAGAAATCCTGTATGGACAACTGTTAGTGTTTTGAATATATCTTTTTGTACAAAATATATTTTGTGGTGATTCTTGTTTGTTTCCAACCTTAAGAGATGTACCTACATCTTTCATAAGGTTATAAAGTCTAGTTTTGCCATTTTCATTTTCAAATCTAAGTTGCAACATAAGGGACTAGGCTGGCCAGAATCACTGTTTTGGGAGCACAGTCGTATCTGTACGGGCTAAGCTTACTTATGACGATAATTCCGTTTTACTTTGACATTATTGAGATACTAGGAATTAAAGAAGTTATTTAATTGTATTTTAAAGGTTTTATATACTCGTGAACAAGTTGAGGACCTTGATACATTGGTTGGTCTACGGTTTGAACTCGCGAAGTTTTGTTGGACTATTTCTACGCTAAAGTATTGAGGTTTGTGTATAAACTAGTACTTGCACTCTTTTAAATTCGGGTACATCTGAAAGTTGATCTTGATACCTTGGTTACTTCTTGTCACTTTGTATTGTCGTGTTGGTGTGACGTTTGTGTAACTCGCCCACTTGTACGGATTGTTTGACCACTTGGCACTCTTGTTGGGACCTTGTCCTTCTTCTGGCTGTGACTTTGTCACTATTGGCATGCCTCTTGATTTGGATAATTTTCCATCTTAACTCTGAATTTTTAGTCCGTCTAAAGAATGGAAGTTGTCCATTTTAAGTACGAACTAGAAATCCATTTTTAATATGTTTTTTGGTTCTCTTGATTATTGGGCTTTGACCCTTCTTGATACAGGGCATTGGCCCTTTTTTATACTTGCTTGTGCCTAGTGTGACGACATGAGGTATATATTGGGTGAGCCTTGTTATTGAATCTCTTGGAAAATGGTGTTATGAGCATTCTTGACATTTGGATCTTTAAATATCGAACTTGATACTCTTTATATGTTGTCACTTGATGTATTTATTATGTTTAAATGGTGCCGCTCATGACTTGAAAAAGGTAACTTGGTGAATTTTGAGGGCTCCGGACCTATAGTTTTACACCACTAAGCTATATGCTTAGCAATAGTTGTTTCTATCATAGGGAATGATCGAGAGGAGGCATGAAGCTAGCCATTGGAGATGGAGATTTTGAGAGCCTTATGGAAGATCACATTTGCATATAGGCATCTATATTTTGTACAAACTTTAGGACTTATACATGATCTATGTGTTGTTTATTTACATGAAATTTTGAGGGCTAATCAGATCATGTCACCATGGGTGGTTATATAATTATGGCTACTTGTTTTGAATGATCGTATAAAGCATGAATCACTTAGTTTGGGTACTCGGAAGTTGATAATATTTTTTTATATCATTGTTTACTAGCTTGAGGACAATATATGCATAAAAATCTCATGAGTTATTGGCATATATTAATTTGAAAGGGTCGTTACATAGCATTGGGTTGATACAATTGAGAAAAGACCAAAACGACCTTGACTTAAAATTGATGAAGTGCTTCACACGAAGGGCTTCACGGCTGTATAGAGTAGCATGGCTAATCTAGTGGGTCGTGATGATTTCCTTCCTAGTAGGGCTTCACCAACATGGGAAAACTTTTTATTGCGGGCTCAAAATTATGCAAACTTGGTTACGTTGGAAAGAGGACTCAAATATCTTTAATTTGATAGGTCATGAGCCACCTAATTCATTTTTTGTGGAAAGATATGATCGTTTGAAGTTGACCCAAAATTCAAAGTATGATAAGTCTCTTTAATGGACTACTTCACGGATGATCTAGCTGTCTGTGATCGTTCACAATGACCTTGGGTGCAACTTTATTGTCTAGGTGACTTGTACAGACCCCTAAATGGGCTGCCCAAGTCACCACGGGCCGTCTAGGTGAATTCTTCCTAGGGGTAGTCCAAGGTGATCTCACAATTCCCTTAGGTCGTAGACCCCCACACGACCCGTCTAGGGTGCCATGAAGGGTCCATGGTCCATTTTGGGTTAGCGGATTTGCTTGTTTTCCCTTCCTCAAATCCATGTGTTACACATAGCTACCGTGGATAGATGTCCACTCATAAAGAATCACAAACGGCTCCAAGATTAAAACACTCCAAACCTAAGAAAGCACACAACTTCTGGTAACGCATTGAAGCCACAATTATCGGGAGAGGAGGCAGAAAGTCTACAAATTGTGAAAATGCATAGACTAAGGCTCATACTATCAAATTCAAGTCTGCTAATCCAGTATAGAAGGATCTAGTATGTTTATTTTGAGCTCATCTTCTTGAACTTTTGATTAAAACTAACCATTTAAGGTTCAAAAGCTCCAAAAACACTAAAATTCGCATAAAACTAATCAAATGACTAGGCCCGAACTCTCAAACCCATCAAGTCATAAATTACATGGGATCACTATAAGAACACTCTAAACAATAAAAATGAGGCATAAATAGAAGGATGACCTAGAAGTAACTACAACATCTACTTCTAAAAATGACTTTTATCCACGAAAGTGAGAGTCATGAAGTCCCTCAAGGCTCAAACAAGCCAAGAAACTTCTATTGCATATTATGCTTGGTCTCCTAGGTAGCTTCCTAAACTAGATGATGTCTCCAATAGACCTTAACCGTAGGAATTGATCTTGAACTTAACCACCACACATCTTTGGCTAAAATGGCAATTGGCTCTTCTACAAAAGTCATATGGTCGTCTAACTCTAATGCATCTACTAAAGCACATTAGACTCATCACGAATATAGTCGTGCAACATCAAAACATGAATGATCGGGTGGATAGTTAAGAATACTAGAAGTAGAGCCAAATCATATGCAACCTCAATAATTGTTTGAAGGATCTCAAAAGACCCAATTTACCTAGGGCTAAGATTGATGATGAGTGGTAGATTTACACTCATTTGAGGCCTTTTTAGTTCAAACTTTAGTGTCTTTATTGCCCAATTATGTCCTATTGTGATTAAATTTTGATTATTTGCAGCTATGAAGTCTAAAGGAAAGGAAAGGATGAGTGCTTGAAATAAAGTCCAAAAACCGTGAAAGTAGTATAAACTCCACACTACAGTGTGCCTAACCAAAAGGGCAGATCTCTCAAATGGACATACCTCACCTTAAGTGAAAGTGCTCACAATTGAAGATATTCAAGGTAGGTCGGCAAACTAAAAAATGAAACAGTGAATCATCAAATATGAAAGGCAAATAAGTCGAAGGTGACAAGACTTGGATGAAATATGAAGGCTTAAAAGGTGAACAAATGTGGTAATCGGTGATCTACCGAATATGACAAGCAAACTCAAATGAGTTCCCCAATTGAAGTTCAATTATCTGAAGCTTGAAGCAAAAGAAAGGTGAGCTAAGGAACAGACAACGATCCACCTAGTCTATTTAGTGGGCCCAACTAATTTCACCAAGTTTGCCAGAAAGTGAATTTTGGGCTAAATTTTGGAAAACTAAAGATAACCCAAATGAGGGAGAAAAGATGAGATTGTTTTTAGTGTTTTTTCTAAGCTTTTGGAATGAGGTGTTTTTGAGAGTTATGTATGAGACTTCTTACCTTGTGAAAAACATCTTTAGTTTTTTTAGATTTTATTTTCACTATTGAAATTGACAATTGAAAGTTTAAATCAAAGTGGGCATTCATTATAATTCCTTAATTTCATCACATCCATGGTTACTATCATGATAGATATAATTTTTCTAGTTTTTGTGATGTGCGGCTAAAACCCCAATTATAGGGGTGCAACTATGGAGTTGGGTGTTGATTTAATGTAGTAGGTATTGAATTATGCTCTGTTTTATCATTGTTAATCTATGGATTTAATTTAGGCTAATTAATATGGGGTTAATTCATGGTTTAAGGTTGCAAACCTAATCCAATTTTGGATCTTTGGATGATCCTCGAAAGAGATCAATTGGAGTGGGTGATTAGTTTAATACATGCAATTTAGGTTTGATTTCACTGATTTGCTTGAAAGAGAGATTATGGTTCAGATAAATTTTCCCAAATCTGCTCGAAAGAGATACTCTGTAAGATAATTAGTTTATATTTTATTAACATTGATAAGACTGAAGGAAGATTCTATGAATTGGTACTATGAGATCAAAAGAAGATTAGTGTCATTGAAGAACATATCCATGATTTTTTAGCACTATTGAGCAACACAATTACCCCTATGTGACATCAATTCCAATCCCAGTACCCTAGAGTACTTCTTTATTGCTTGACTCTCTGAACTTTAGTTTAATTGTAACACTTGATACTTAAAACTAATTTAGTAAATCTGGTAGAATCATCCACCCATTTGTATTAGTGTGCTACAATGAATAGGTCTGCATTCTTAATTTCCAAGTTGAATTCTTATCATTATAAAATTCCTTGTGGGATTTGTCCCCGACTCTTATTTGAGTATCTTTATTTACAACAATCACCTCTTCTCTTAATTATTTTAGAGGATAATTTGAGAACTATCCAAATATGGGGCCGTTACTGGGAAATGGTGGCAATTCAATTAGTGATGTTAGTTTCTAGACTTATTAAAATGTACTAGATTATTGCTTGGTGTTCTTGTGTTTCTTATTTTAAGGTCTAAATATAGTGATAAAGGTAGTGAATATGCTAGTCAATACAGGAAAAATAATTAAATGGGCGACATAAATAACATGCATATGAATGTCATTGAAACCACTGGAGCAATTCAGTTACCTCCTACAACAGGGAGCACAATTTTCTAGGTAACTGGAATAATGTTGCATCTGCTATAAATAAGAGTAATGTTCGTGGATTTTTCTCGTGAGGATCGTCATGAACACTTATAAAATTTTGTGGATATTTGTTGGTCGTTTGTTTTCAAGAACATCTCACAAGATTATATTTAGGTGAGATTATTTCCATTCTCCTTATTGGGGGAAGCCACAAGATGGTTCACTGAGTTGCAAAATAATTCTATCACTTATTGAGAGGATTTAACCAAGGCATTCTTAGAGAGATTCTTTCCTCCCTCAAATGGTCAATTATAGGGGCAACATCTAGAACTTTAAAAGTGTGGGAGGTGAACCACTTCACGAGACATGGTTGTGGTTTCCAAAATTGCTTCAACAATGTCCAACACATGGTGTTCCGAACAATTTGTTGTTGTAATACTTTTGTTGTAGCCTTCATTTAGCCAACAAGGGCTTGGCTGATCAACTTATTAAAAGTGGTTTGATGCAAAAAAAAATTCTATGGAGCAATGATGTGTCACGACCCAAAGTATACCCTAGGCATAACATGGCATATAGGACCCCGAGAGGCCCTACACAAGTCACTTAGCATACATCATAAAAGAAAATATAATTTAAAGAATTAAAAGAAAACATTTCATATATCAAAAGAGTTTGACAAAGCCGAAGTCTAAATATAAGTCTCAATAAGCCATCTAATACTTAATAAGGAAAATGATTGAGACGTAACTCATACATAACATACAAAGTCTGAAAACGAAAATGACATAAAACAATAAAGGTATCCTCGTCCTCAAAACTGAATACTCACTAATGTTAAAGTCTATGGGGCCGACTAGCTGTGAGTATGTGAGGTAGGAGAGTCAGACCCTACATTCATGAGATAATGTAGGCACAAGTATGCATTAATACATGGAATGTACTATGTATGGGGCAATATGCATAAAATATGCTTGATAGCATGAATATCTTAAAACACATAGGCATGACTACTGTTTGAAAATTTAATAGTTTTAAGAAGAAATGACATGTAAATCAAGAAATATGATCAAAGACATTAACATAAAGGACATGAGAAAAACTTTGAAGAAAAATAATCTTTCTGTGGGGTATTAACTTTGACCTAAAATAAGACCATGAGAGCTATATGATGGAATCTGGTATATCCATTATACTAAAAGAAAGGGACCTACTAGCCAGAAAGACTCCGTACATATAATCTTTTGCTAAAGTGGATCCATTAGCTAGGTCATTTTAAGACAGTTCTATGGAGGAATGTAGTTTGGGAATAGAGGTTGCTAGTAGAGACTACCCTATTTGAGCCTCCACCTCAAAGCCCTCTTGGCGCTAAGTCTAAATCCCAACAAAATAGATAAAAGTCAAATATAAGTATATCCTCGGGAAAGGAAATGATTAATACGAATCCACAACTATAAAGATCAAAACATAGAATAGCTCCTTAAACATAATTCAACATACATGAGAAAGCCTTTCACCAATGTGAATCCATATGTGAGAAATACCTTTCACAATCATGATCATAATAACATGTGAGAAAACCTTTCACAATAATATTAATAATTTCCTTTCAAAGCATCCTCAAATCACTTATAATAACATCATGAAAACACGTCTATCTTTATAAATTCATAATTCAAAGGTTCATGAGTTCATTATAGATGCATAGCTAAATATCATGATTTAGACATGGGTCAAAAAATATTCATCTAGATATCGTCTATTAACATTGAATCATGCATTAGAAAACTTTATTAACAACACTAAATCACAATTTAATGTAACACATAAGATTGGATTGAAACCCTAACTTAAAAAATTGGAATTGAATTGAGAAATTTGGAAGTCTTAGGGACACCATGGAGGAAAGGACTCCATGGTTGAATACCCACTTACATTAATATTCAAAGCCCAAGAAATATGGTGAATAAGAAACTTGAATGGAACCCTAGCTCTTCTTCTTCTTCCTTAGGTTGAGAGAATTTGAGGAGGATAAATTTTGTCAAGCTTAGGGAATTTCGGAGAAAGAGTTGAAAGTGTGTTATTTGGGGCTTAAAAGATTTATATAGGGCTTAGGGTAGAAGGACAACAAACGTAGTATAGGATTAAAACAATTAGGTAAAGACCCAAAACCCCTTAAAAATAACTGTCGGACTTAACCTACGGGTTGGACCTGTTGTCCGTAGAACTGTCTACTGATGTATTGGTCAACCATGGAAAACTTCAGAAACTATTATTGTTGGAATAACATTGACGAAACTTATCTAGGGCTCAGAGGTCATCCAACGGACCGTAGACACCAACCGTAGAAACAAACTTTAACCTTTGAAATTTCACTAAGTCTAGGACTAACCTATGTGACCTATCTACGACTCGTACATCAGATTACAGACCATCCTAGTAAACCGTAAGAGAAGTACTGGAACTTGTTTTGAAAAAAATTATTTCCTTCTTCATACGGCTGCCATCTATGGCCTGTAGAAGCTTTTACGGTATGGGAACTGTAGACACAGCCTGCAAACCCAAAAACTTCTTATCTTTCTTTTTTTCCAAATTCCCAGAGGTTTCAATATCTCCCCTTTGGGAACATTCAACCTCAAATGGAACACAAGGAAATACAACGGGGGTGGGGGGGGGAGGGTATGGAAAGAGATCTAATAGCCCAACAAGAATGCAACTTCATCAACACCACATCACTAAGGAGGAAGGTCCACTCCAAGCTAAAAAAATATTCAAAGCATCATTTCATCAGGCATACATACAAATCACACTCAAATGAACATATTCATGAAGAAATTAATCAACTTAACATATTTTCTCAAAAATTAAGTTTTTGTAAGTGTGGATGCATGAGGAAATGTGAGAACATCTAAGACACATGAAATCAAATGGATGGACCATGAGGAGCTAAATACCTCTGTCTAGAATAGGGTCATAGAGAAAGAGATGGGGATAATGGGACATCATATCGGTCTCAGCCTCCAATTAGCACCTTCAACCATTTGATTCCTGCATAAGACCTTTACGGATGTCACTTCCTTATTTCTTAACTCACCGATCCAAAATTTCAATCGGAAGCTCTTCATAAGAAAAACTCTCTTTTATACCATGACTCTCTAACACTGCAATAAATGTCAGATCACTACCACATTTCTTCAATAAAGAGACATGGAAAACCAGATGTACCGATGCTAAGTCATTAGGCAAATCATGTTCATAAGCAACTTTACCAATACACCTCAAAATCTGATACGGGCCCACATAACCCGTACTAGTCATCCCTTTCTTCCCAAACCTAATCACACCCTTCATGAGTGAAATTTTTAAGTAGTCTCAATCATCTACATCAAACTCAAGGTCTCTTCTTTTAACATCGGTATAGGACTTTTTTCGACTTTGAATCATTTTTGACCTTTCTCTAATAGTCTGAACTGTCTCCGTAGCCTCAGGTAAAAACTCAAGACCTATTAAAGAAGCCTCACAAACCTGAAACCAACCTATAGGAGATCTACACCTATTACCCCAAAAAGCCTCAAATGTAGCCCTACCAATGCTTGAATTATGACTATTATTATAAGAAAACTCAATTAAAGGCAAATGATCATCCCAATTAAACTTGAAGTCAATCAAACAACACCTCAACAGATCTTCCAAAGTTTGGATGGTATCCTCTGCTTGCCCATTGATTTGGGGATGAAAGGCCATACTATTTTTGAAATGTGTACCAAGCCCTTTTTGGAAAGACTTCAAATATTGTGAAGTAAATTGGTTACCACGATCAAATATAATGGGTAGAGTTACTCCATGTAACCTAACAATCTTCTTTAGATACAACTTAGCATTGTCCTCCACCAAATAAGAAACATCGATAAGAATGAAATGAGCTGACTTCGTCATACGGTCTACTATAACCTAAATTGTGTTGCGTTGTCACCGGGTGTAGGGTAAACCAGCAATGAAGTCCCTATTTAGGTCTTTCCACTTCCAAGTAGGAATACTAATGTCTTGGGGCAGGCCCCCTGACTTTTTATGTTCAACTTTTACTTGTTCAAAATTAGGAAACTTAGCCACAAATTCCGCAACATCGTTCTTCATTCCATTCAACCAATAGACCTCTTGCAAGTCACAGTACATCTTCGTGGCTCTCGGGTGAATGGAATATTGAGAATTATGGGCTTCTGATAAAATTTGATCCCTCAAATCATCAACATTAGAAACACATAAATGATCTTGATACAAAATTACATCATCTCCCCCTTGGGAGAAAGCCTCAACAAACTTTTTAAAAATTATTTCCTTTGATTCAACCAAAATTGGATAAAGACCTTGCTTGTCTTTCACATACGACACAAAGGAAGATTCTGAACTATTATGAACAATAACACCACCTCCATTAGAATAAACTAACCCAACACCTAATTGGGCCAATCTATGAACATCACGAATCAACTAATTTTTTATCTTCTTCTACATGGGCAACACTACCTAGTAGTAGCCGACTAAGAATATCCTCCACCATATTTGCCTTGACGGGGTAATAGAGGACACTCATGACGTAATCCTTTAGAAATTCAAGACACCTCCTTTGGTGAAGATTTGGATTCTTTTTCTTGAAAACTTTTTGTGGTCGATGAAGACAACAACTCGAACACCATATATGTAATGCCTTCAAATGTTTTAGGTAAATACCACTTGCCCAATTCTAAATCATGGGTAGGATAGTACTTTTCAAGAATCTTAAGCTGCCTCGAAACATAAGTAATAACCTTCCAATTTTGTATAAGAACACACCCTAATCAAACCCTTTAAGCATCACAATAAACCACAAACCCATCGGATCGTTCAGGTAAAGTCAGCACTGAGGCGGAGGTAAGTCTATCTTCCAATTCTTGGAAAATCTTCTCACACGCTTCCGACCATAGAAACTTAACTTTCTTTTGGGTCGATATTGTCAATATAGAGGCAATCAGAAAAAACCCTTCCACAAACCTGCTATAATAACCAACAAAGCCCAAGAAACTCGGAATATCCCAAGGGGATCGAGGTGTATGACAAATCTTTACCACATTTTCCATCTTGGGATCAAACTTAATACCCTAACCGGAAACAATATGACCAATAAAAGCCGCGGATCTTAATCAAAACTTGCAGTTACTAAACTTTGTAAAGAGTTGTTGGTCCTTGAGAACTTGCAACAAAGTCCTCAAATGATCGACGTGCTCATCCGTACTTCTTGAGTAAATCAAGATGTCCACATACATGTCAAGATATTATCTAAACACTATATTCATCAAGTCCATAAATACTACCGAAGCATTAGTCTGACCAAACGACATTACCAGAAACTTATAAGGCCATACCTATTTCAAAAATTTGTCTTCATAACTTTATCTTCCTTCACCCTTAATTGGTGATAACCAAACTGGAGGTCAATCTTAGAAAAGTAACTCGTTCGTTGGAGTGGATAAAAAAAGTCATCTATTTTTCAAAGAGGATATTTATTCTTAATAGTAAACTTGTTAAATTAATAGTAGTCAATACACATGTGAAGTGAACCATCCTTCTTTCGAACAAGCAAAACTGGAGCACCCTATAGAGAAATACTTTGTTGTATGAAACCCTCATCCAACAAATGTTTCAACTGTTCTTTTAACTCGTTAAGTTCTGTCGGAGCCATATGATAAGAAGAAATAGAGATAGCTTACAGTTCAAGGAGAAGTTCAATAACGAAGTCTATTTCCCTATAGAGAGAAACATTGGGTAGATAATCGGGGAACACTTCCGAAAACTCATTCCACAATAGGGATCGAATAAAAGATAGCGCTTTTAGAATCCATGTCCCTAACACGAACGAGATGATATATGCAACCTTTAGAAATAATATTTCTAGCCTTAAGACAGGAAACAAACTGACCCTTAGACATTTAATTTCCCTTTTTCCACTCTAGGACGGGCTCATTTGGGAATTAAAAGTTGACCACTTGGCTTTTACAATCAATAAAAGCATTACTAGAATGGAGCCAATCCATACCAAGAATAACATCGAAATGTAACATATCAAGCTCTATAAGATCAACATGAGTGACTTAGTGGGATAAGGAGATGGAAAAATTTCTATAGACTCACTTTGCCACAATAAATTTACCGAAGTGAGTAGAGACATATAATGGATTTATCAACTTATCTGGGGAACATCAAACCTCATAACCACATATGGTGTCACAAAATACAACGTAGCATTGGGATTAAGCAAAGCATAAACATCAGGTTAAAACATTTCAACATACCGGTAACCACATCAGGAGAACCCTCTTGATCATGTCGAGTTTGAAGTGCATAGTATCAGTTTTTCATTGGAGCACTTAAATTCGAACATTTAGGCGGATATTACCTACCATCCTTTCCCTTGTCAACTCTATATAGACAATCTATCAAGTAGTGACAAATTGTATCACAACCAAAGAAATTATCCGTTGCCATCAAGCATTTTCCTAGATTACTCCTGCCACATTTTTTTCCTGCGAGAACCAAACATCTAATTCGACCACTATTTCCTCCTTGAGTCTTAAGGTTAAACAACATTTCTTTACTGAACTTAGATGTCAGAGCATTGGAGGAAACTTAACTGAAAAAACTTTATCGGAACTTGGAACGACCACATCTATCAGACCTTGAATGTGAAAAGTTACCATCATCGGTCTTTGCCCTCTTTGCCTCCCTTAACTTTTCCTTAAGCTTCTCCTCTTTGATTTTTGATCATAAATTATTACATGAGAAATATCTATTTTCTTAGTAAGCATGGCCATACAACATTCCTTAACCACCATTTTTGACCCTCACGAAACAAACTTGCTCACCTTTTCCTTAGGATTGGCAACCAGAGTAGGAGCATATCTAAAAAACTGTGTGAGTTTCAAGACATACTCCTTCACACTCATGTTTCCTTGACGAAGGTTAATGAATTTAAGTATCTTTGCCTCCCTCATCCAAAGGGGAAAGACCTTATCAAGGAAAGCAACTTTAATTTTTTCCAAATCAGGAGGACCCAAATGAACTCCCCTCCCGTCCTTCCATTGAAAAAACCAAACATAAGAAACACCCTTAAGTTCATAAGTGGAAAATTGTACCTTTTCCACCAGCGTCACTCCCATGATCATCAAAACCTTTATACACCTCATAAATGAACTCTTGAGGATCTTTCTAAACCTTGGAACCGTGAAACTCCAGAGAATTCATTGTAGTGAAGTCCCTCACTCTAGTTTTTGCCATACCACATTTGGGTTCATGGGGACCACAACCTACCTATTGTCCTATGCTATAATGGGTTGAGGCAACACATAAAAAGCACCTCGAAACTCCATATTAGTCACTTGTTCAGCCAAAGGGTCGGTCGAAACTTGTGGAGATTCTTGTTCCACATTCTTATTCACATTCTTTCTAATGTATGCTCTTGGAGGGGCCATTTCGTGAAAAGTATCGGATAAGGATTAGGAAACACACATATAGATGTAAAACTTTATCACACGAATTTAGAGTGATGAAAAAAATTGAATTTCATAAATGTCTTATAGCTTCTTATTTATAAATATGGCGCAGTTAAACTCATAAACAAGAATCTACTCGGCGTGGCTTATGAGACATCCTAGGAAATTTCTAAACCTTGTGCTCTGAATAACATGTTTTTCACAATCCAAAGTATACCCTAGGCATAACATGACATATAGGACCCCAAGAGGCCCTACACAAGTCACTTGGCATACAACATATAAGGTAATAGAATTTAAAAGAAAACATTTAATATATCAAAAGAGGTTTACAAAGCGAAAATCTAAACATAAGTCTCAATAAGCCATCTAATACATTATAAGGAAAGTGATTGGGACGTAACACATACATCACATGAAAAGTCTGAAAACTAAAATGACATAAAGCAATAAAGGTATATTGGTCCTCGGAACATGAGGGCTCACCAATCTTCAAGTCTATGGGGCCAACTAGATATAAGCATGGGAGGTAGGAGTGTGGGACCCTACATTTATGAGATAATATAGGCACAACTATGTGTTAGCAAATGGAATTTACAATGTATTGGGAAATATGCATAAAATAGGCATGATATCATGAATAGCTCAAAACACGTAAGGCATGACTACTATTTGAACATTTGAAAGCTTTAAGAATAAATAACATGTAAATAATGAAATAGGATCAAAGACATTAACATAAAGGACATGAGAAAAGCTTAGAAGAAAATATAATCGTTTTGCGGGATAATAGCTTTAACTGATAATAAGACCATGAAAGTTATATCATAGAATCTAGTATATCCCTCATACCAAAAGAAAGTGAACCTTCGTGCAAAGGTAGACTCTGTACATATCATCTTTTGCTATAGTGGATCCACTAGCAAGGACATTTAAGAGGATCTTACAGCTACACGTAGTTTGGGACTACAGGTTGCTACTAGATTTAACCCTATTTAAGCCTCCGCCTTAAATCCCTCTTTGTGCTAAGTATAAATCCCAATAGAATAGATAAAATTCAAATATCAATTTATCATAGGGAAAGGCAATGATCAATTTCAATCCCCAACTTTCAAGATCAAAACATACAATAGCTCCATAAACATAATTCAACATAGATTAGAAAACACTTTACAAATATGAGAAGTACCTTTCCCAATCATGATCATAATAATATGTGAGAAAACCTTTCATAATAAAATTAATACTTTCCTTTCAAAGCATCCTCAAATCATTTATAATAACTTCATGAAAACATGCATATCTTCATGAATTCATAATTCATAGGTTAATGAGTCCCTCATATATGCATAGCTAAAAATCATGATTTAGACATGGGTCAAGATGAATTCATCTAGATATCATATATTAATATGACTCATTCGTTTGAAGATTTAACTAACAACAATCAATCACAGTTGAATAAAACCTATAAGATTGGATTGAAACCTAACTTAAACAATTGGAATTGAATGGAGATATTCGGAAGCCTCAGGGACCCTATGGAGGAAATGACTATATGGGTGAATACCCACATACCTTGCTATTCAAATCCCAACAAAGATGTTGAATAGGAAACTTGAATGGAACCCTGACTCTTCTTTTTCTTCCTTAGGTTGAGAGAATCTAGGGAGGATGAATTTGGTCAAGTTTAAGGTATTTATGAGAATCAATTGAATGTAGGTAATTTGGACTGTAAAATATTTATATAGAGCTTAGGGGAGAAGGCAAAGCGATGTAGTATAGCATTAAAACAACTAGGAAAACACCTAAAATCCCCTTTATAATAACTGACAGACTCGACCAAAGGGTTGGACCTATGGTCTGAAGGACTTTTTGTAGACCATACTGGTCACAGAAAAGTTCAAAAGACATTATTGTTATACAAATTTTGATGGAACCCATCTATGGACAGTAGGTTATCCTACGCACCGTAAAGACCAACTGTAGAAACCACCTTTAACCGTCAAAATTTCACTAAGTTTTGGACTCACCTATGAGACCTATGTATGACTCGTACATAGGATGATGGACCGTCTTGATAAACCATAAAATAAGTAATGGAACTTGTTTTTAATAAATATTTCCTTCTTTCTACGGTTGCCATCAATGGTCCGTAGAAGCTTCTACAGTCTATAAATGGGAACCTTACACAGACCTACAACCCAAAATCTTCTTTTCTTTTATATTTTTCCAAATTTTGAGGTGTTACACGATGTTCTAAGATGATATAACAAAATTTAACCAAGCATGACATACTAGATGAAATATATTCTGAATATTGAAGCATGAGCAAGGAAAAAATGGAAAAAGATCATGCACAGGATGAAACATGGCTAAAATGATGACTCAACTTGACTTTCTCTCTAAACATGTCATGGGAGGTGGACAGAAAGTAGTTAATGTTGTTGGTACAAGTGTTGGACAATGCTAGGAGGATGCAAATTTTGAGAGATTATATAATGAAGAGGTAAATTACATGGGAAATCAATTGGGGGGTTCTCATCCTAACTACCCAAGATCAGGTGGAAACCCAGGTTGGAACAGGGATTGAGAAAATTGTTGGAGAGATCGAGGTGGAAACTGGATAGATAGGAAGGCTGAAAAAGATGGGTATGTTCCACCTCACGGTCACCTATAGCCAAAGGAACTATCTTGACTGGAGGAAAACTAAACAGAAGATATGCTTACAAGGATCTTCAATAAGGTTGAAGGGTCTGAGAAGGTGTTGAAGGATTTGAAAAATGGCCTCTCTACTTTGACTCAAATGGTTACTTCCCATTCAATATCAATCAAACAGCTAGAAACCAAATATGATAGATCTGTACCTATCTAAATCCAAGGAAAAAGGGAACCTTTCCTACTGACAGGATCCAACAGCCCAGAAATTATTATTGATGCGTATGAGTTGTGTCGTTCCATGACGTTAAATAAGGTACTTCTTGAGAGGAAACCTAAGTTTATTTTATTACTTTTTATAACATGTGGTGTGAGTGTAAGGTGAAATGAAGTCTAAAAGTTGAATAGGATGCTGAAGGTTATGCAAGGACCCCATTGGTATTGCACAAAAATTATAGGTGGACTTCTTCATGTTCGTCCTTTGAGCCAAGAATTTTGAAAAAAATGGTACTATTAATTTTGGTGATTAGAGACCAAATGAACGATCCAGCCAATCATAATAGGTGGACTATATCAGGTCCACCAATATGGCTATTAGGTTTGAATGTTACTTAAGGCATCATCAGTAATCTTAAGCTCCTTCGACAATTTGTCAAATACGTTCAATGATGTTTGTCGTAGTTCACTGAGTGCAACTGTAATAAAAAAGGTGAACAATCTTTTCATATTTTAAAAAGTAACCTTTCATATTTTTGGTATCTTTCACTTCCCAAACTCCCCATTCTCATGTTTCTTTGTTTGTGTCACCTCATTTGCATGGGTTTTTGGGCTTGGAGTGCATTGTGGTTTTTGTTTCTCAACCCCAAACCCTTTTCCCTGCAATTTGTGCTTAGTGGTCTCCTCTAAGGTTGGTTTTCAAATATTTCATTAATATTTTTTCTTAATCTTGATATGTATGTTGTGGTCTTGTATATTATTGTTGCTAGGTTGTTTGATTTTATTTTGTCTTGCTAAATGTTGATGATTGAACTATTCCTATAAGTTAGGAAGTTGATTTAGTGCCTGAAATTGTTAAAATTTATGGTGAATGTTAAAATTTTAAATTGAGTCATTGAATGTGTTGGTTCTTTCTTAATTTGAATGTAGGTGAAGTTTGATTTGCCTAGTGTTGCCTCGAGGGTTTGTATTTGCCCAATGAGAGATATAGACGACTTTCGTAAGGGTAAATGGTCAATGCTTTGTGAAATTTCGGGGAAGTCTTAGTAACCATAGGTAGAATAACATGTGGGTAGGTGGTACAAGTAATTGGGTAATAGGTATTGTAGCATATTGTTGTTGAACTTGTGAAAGATAGGCATTGGGTATAAATTACCTTTTCGGCAGGCTTTTCATAGCTTGCCAACGTGATTAACTGAATTAGTGAGTAAGCCCCAATCACCTTTTGTGTTTAAATGTGTGACCTGCGTATTGTCTTATTTGGCGAGCCTGTCTAAGCTTACCGAAACCAACTCGGCGGATTGAAAAGTTGGAGTCGACATCGTCGTTTTGCCTATTTTGTTTTAGTTGAGCATTGTCACTTTTGATGGACTTGTCTTAGTCTACCGAAACCAACCTGGTGAATCATCGAGTTTGAGATGACTCCATCCTTAAATTGTTATGTGTCAACTTCGGTAAGCTCGTTTGGGCTCTCCTTACCTTTTAGGAGAATAATCGTTCCAATTGTTGAGCCTCAAAACTTGTTTTAAATTGTGTTTGAGTTTGAACTTGTTTCAACTAAGGTTTACCCAATTTGTGTTTTGAATAGTTGTGCCTCATTGGAAATGGCAAACACCAAAGGCAAAGGAGTTGTGTCGTCCGATTCATCTCTCGAAAGGGAATATCTTCCTCATCCCCCTATGAAAACAAGTTAGGGAATAACAATTAATGAGCCCTTTGAGGCTACACAACAACAAGTTATTCAACGCTCCTCTATGCGTATGGGTAAGCAACCTAAGAAGGTGATTGCCAGAAAGAAGAAAGACATCCAGTACAAATTGCCACAGGGTCCTAAGTCTCAATGACCTACCTTTAGAGTTCTCCCTATTAAACTTGTTGGGTTAGCCAATCAATTGACCGGTTTGTCCTTCTCCTTCAACTTTTTCTATTTACCTTAATTATTTTATCCGTTTTAATTTATTTGTCTTATTTTTCTTTTTCTATTAAAAAATAGTATCAAAAAAGGGTCTAAGAGTTCTGAATAGGATAAAAGCATCTAGAGAACAGACTGTACAAGAGGAGAGATGACTCTCCACAAATTGAGTGATGAGTCACAACCCAGACAAATAGAGAACCATCAGATTTCATGGGTTTGAAAGGTTTATCAAAGCATGACCTTCTTACGTTCCTGCATGGGCGAGAAAATTCTTTGAGACCTATGCAAAGGCCATACCAAAGAAGTGATAGGGCATAATCTAGAAGCCTTTAGAAGAGGTTGAGGTCGATAGCAAGATGGTGAAATTTCATGTAGGTGCTATTAATGATATTTTGGGAACTAAGTCATGTTAAAATGTAGATGCGTATGTGGCATGATCTTGATAGTTTGGATAGTTGGTTGACACCACTTATTTAAGATATCTCATCACTGTGGTTGATTGACAGAATGAAGATCAAAAAGAAGGATACGAATATTAGAGCCCAATACTTATTCGAGTTCATCTATAGCAGCATCATGACATCCTAGAATAAATCAACCCTCCAGCATCCAAAGGCTATATTGGTTGGTATAATTATTGACCAGGAAAATATAAATGTAGCTTAAATCTTTGTAGATGAGATGATGATAAGAGCACGATAGGAGCAAACTTATCTTCCCTTTTAAGTCTTGATCAAACTATTTTTTAAGGCTGCGAGGAAGCCTTTTGGGAGGGGAAAGATGTGAGGATTACCCCTGCCTCCTCCGATGATATTCGGAGGATTGAGGCAAATTAATTGATAGACGATGAAGCTCAGAGGAAGATGCCATCACTAGATACAACCCATATGGTATAGCGTGCTAGCCTTAAGGCTAATGTTGCTTGGTCCACTAATTTTGTGGGGCCATTAGGTATCGCTCAACCATCTTTTGTGTCTTCTACCTCTACAGCTACTGCACCTACCCCCGTGCCCCGACCTTTCTTTACCATGGCCCTGATATACCAAATAGGCAACATTGCCCAATATACGTATATGAGGGCATCAAGGGTTGAGATTGAGATGCCCAAGTTTGTTGAAAGGGCTATAGAGAATGCATTACTTCATGTGAGAGGCTAGATGGTGAAGTTTCAAAATACTTTGGCATCATATGATGAGTGGTTAGATAAACTCATGGCTAGCATGGATGCTAAGGAGAAGAGCGGGGGTAGCTCAGTAATGTCTATTTCTTGAAGGGATGACATTACCATTCTTAGGTCTGATGTGGACCACTTGATCTCTAATGACATTTATATGCTTTTCGGTGAGATTCCCTTGCATGATGTGCCCTATTCCATGCCTACCTCTGAGTTGACATTTGAGACACCCAATGGTATGGCTGAGATGACTGGTGTTATTGACAATGTTGGTAATGGTGAGAGAGTTGAGGATGAGGCAAATACTGATTCAGCCCAGAAGATTGATGAGGATGACTTTCGGAGAGAAGAAGGGTAGTAGATTGTTGAGAATTTGATGGAGCTGAAGGATATTTAGGAAATGATGGTGCTAGCTATGATGGAGAGATCTCTTGTGTAGACCTCCATATTCAGCACTAGTAAGTTGCCTTCAGACCCTACTATTCCTTCTTCATATGTGTCAAGCATTGACGCCCTGGTTGATGCTACACTGCCGACTCTTGTTGCTACTGTGTCAGGCACTGATGTCCGAGATAATATTGTGTCACGACCCAGGCCATCGTGAGTGGCACCCACACTAACCCTCCGATGGGAGAGCCATTAATGCTAATTAGCTTACCCAAGAACAACATAACTTAATAAAAAATAAGGTATTTAAAGTTACGGAAGCAAGTTTAAATGCTAAGGAAAGATATAGAGTTCCCATAAACTCCAAAAGTCTAACAAAAGAAATGTGGAATTAATGCCTAGAACCTGAAAGTCAATGTACCAAAACTCTAACAAGATCCATAAGTCTAAACAAGAAGGGGTAGATCCCATACTAAACATAAGAAATTTAAAGAACTAGTCTTAGTCCGAAATGTGGACATAAAAAGAAGAGAACTCAAGGCTGCCCGGAAGAACTGGCTCACCCTTGAATTCGAGACGATCATTGATCTTCTAAATGAGGTATGTCAATAGCCGCCTAAAGATGCCATGTACTCAACAAAGAAAGAGCAAGTGCAGTATTTGTACACAACCATAGAGGACTAGTAGGATCACGCAACTATCCCACTAAGTGCAACATATATAAGTCATTACAACTTAATAATAACATGCATACACCGAACATATACAATATCAACATCATTTACGAACAACATATAATTTCACAATTCTCAAGATATACAGCTACATCAAGTCAATAGTCCTCTCATGAAACCCACACCCAAATTGTTAGCATACTGGTACGTGGTACCTAATCCAATGTTTATGCCGAAACGTGGCAACCAATCCTATGTTTATGTCGGAACGTGGCAACCGATCCTAGTTAGTGTGTCGAAACGCAACACCTGATCCATTCAACAAGCCACAATCACAATCACAAGTACATTCTCATAGTCATGATTTCATGGCATGCAATCATTCATTTGTCCTTATTTAGGATTAGTGAGATCAATTATGCAATATTCGCATACATACATGTATCATAGTGAAGTAAAAACAAATATATATCACACAACATGAAATCACAACTATCATATACCTCAAACAAAGCTTGAATCTCCTAAGAAACTTGATTCTTCCCTTTTCGGATTCTTTCAGCTTGTTCTTGGTCTATAAACAATCATAATAACACGGGAATCAATAAACAAGACTTAATTAATCCGAATATAATCAATTTTATCAAACCTAGATCAATCCCATGATCCCAATATCCAAATTAGGGCTTTTCCCACCATAATTTCCATATCGAAACCCTCCCCTGTCGATAATTACCCATGACACTAAGTTCTACGGATCAAAAAATGGGTTCGGGGAGTGAAAACCTTACCTTAAGCCTCAAGAATGGTGGGAAACTGTCAAGAAAACACCTGGGGTCGTTCTTTAGCTCTGAAAGTCGAAAAGTACAGAATAAAACATTTTTGGGGTTTATTTCCAATGTTTTTTGTGGCACCCATCCCGCCATAGCAGCCCTGCCCTGGCAGGAATAATCCCACCTTAGCAGCTTGCATGGAAACAGATAGAAAATTTAAGAATTCCAAAACCCCCATTTCACAGCACACCTTCAACCAATGACACTCAGAAACTACCCATTCGCACTAAGGTCAATTTCAGGAGTTCTACGCACATGAATTCAATTATGTAAGGTCGTACGGGTCCCTTAACATCTTAGCTATCTACTCATGCGATCAAAATCATAATTAAATCACTCAACTGTTACCATATTTCCCTAGACCTTACTAGCTCTGATTTCCTCCAAATCTGGACTAGGTTGGGAAATTCCAAGTTACTACGAAAAAGTTTTCCGAGGCAAAAATTTTCACCATTGGTTTTTCTATAATGACGGGGACCGATCGTTAAAATAGATACCAATTTACCCATCACTCGTCCCTGAGTGACAAACTTAGGAAAAATAGGCTAAAAGGAGAATGAAGTAGTACCTATATCATCAAACAATTGGGGATACTTGTCTCGCATGTCCTTCTCGATTTTCCAACTAGCTTTCTCAACTGGACGATTCTTCCATTTAACTTTCATAGACTTAATCTCCTTGGTCCTCAGCTTTCGGACATCATGATCAAGGATTGCAATCGCTTCCTCCTCATATTGGAGGTCCTTATCTAATACAATTGAGTCCCACTTAATGATGTAATCCCCGTCACCATGATATCTCTTCAACATGGATACATGGAATACCGGATGAATCCCCAGTAGGTTAGGAGGTAAAGCCAATCTATAAGCCACTGGCCCTACACATTTTAAGAACCTCAAAGGGACCAATGTATCGCGGACTTAGCTTGCCTTTCTTGCCAAATCTCATCACCCCTTCCATGGCTGATACCTTAAGAAGAACATTCTCACCAGTCTGAAATGCCATGTCTCTTACCTTATGATCTGCATACTTCTTATGTCTAATCTGGGCTGCTAGAAGCTTAAGTTAAATACTCTTCACCTTATCTTGAGCATCCTTCACTAAATCAACCCCCAAAAGTTTCACATCTCTAGCCTCGAACCATCCTATAGATGATCTACATCCCTTCCCATAGAGTGCCTCAAAGTGTGCCATATCAATGCTGGAGTGGTAACTACTATTATAGGAGAATTTGCATAAAGGTAAGAACTTATCCCAATGCCCCCCAAAGTAAATCACACATGCCCTCAACATGTCTTCTAACACTTGAATAGTCCTCTCCGACTGCCCGTCCGTCTATGGATGGAAAGCGTTACTAAAAGTGAGTTGTGTGCCCAATTCATCATGTAATTTCCTCCAAAACTTGGAGGTAAACTGCGTACCACGGTCTGAGATGATAGAAAGTGGCACCCCATGCAACCTCACTATCTCTTTCACATACACCTTTGCCAATTGTTCAGCATTATAATCTATTCTTACTAGAATAAAATAGGCTTACTTAGTCAATCTGTCAACAACTACCCCAATAGAATCAAACTTCCCCAAAGTCTTGGGAAGACCAACCACAAAATCCATGGCTATCCTTTCGCAATTCCATTTCGGAATTGGCATTCTCTGAAGCAAACCTGCGGGCCTTTGGTGTTTATACTTTACTTGTTGCCAATTTTGACACTTAGCCACAAACTCCGCTATAACCTTCTTCATGCTCGGCCACCAATAAATTCGCTTCAAATCTCGATACATCTTGGTCACACCTGGATGAATGCATTATCACAAACCATGGGATTCTGTTAACAATTTCTGAATCAAGTGATCTATTCAGGGAACGCAAACTCTTCCTTTAAAATTGAGCACGCCTTCAGCATCAAGAGTGGTCTCTTGTGCCATATCAATCACTGTCGTATTTCTAAACTCCTTCAAATTTTCATCCTCAAACTGTCTGGCCTTGATCTCCACAATGAACGTGGCCCTTACTTCAATGCTTGCTAACACCCCACATTTTTCTGAGATGCCCAACTGCATGAACTTAGACTCCAAAGTCTGAATTTCCTTAGCCAATGGTCGCTTGGTTACACTCAAACAAGCTAGACAACCCATACTCACCGCTTTTCAACTCAAAGTGTCTGCCACTACATTAGCCTTACCCGGATGGTATTTGATCGTGACATCATAATCATTAAGTAGCGCCATCCACCTTCCCTATCTCAAATTCAGATCCTTTTGAGTGAACACATGCTGCAAACTATGATGATCAGTAAACACCTCACACTTAACATCATAAAGATAATACCGCCAAATCTTAAGAGAAAATACTACCGCTGCCAACTCCAAATCATGCGTTGGATAATTCCTCTCATGCATCTTCAACTACCGCGATGCATGTGCTATGGCATTCTTATCCTACATCAATACCGCACCTAAACCAGAATGTGAAGAATTGCAATAAACTATAAAATCTTTGCCTTACACCGGTAGTGCTAGAATAGGTGATGTGGTTAAGAGAGTCTTGAGCTTTTGAAGGCTCTCCTCACATTTTTCAGTCCATTCAAAGGGTACCTCCTTTTTGGTCAAAATTTTCAAGTGAGTGGCAATAGAAGCAAAGTTCTTCACAAATTGACAATAATAGCTAGCGAGCCCCACAAAACTCCTAACTTCCATCACAGAGCTTGGCCGAACCCAATTCTTAACTGTTTCAATCTTTTGAGGATCTACCATTATCCCTTCTTTTGAAACTACATTCCCCAAAAATGCAACCGAAGTCAACCAAAATTTACACTTAGAAAATTTTGCATACAACCTTTGTTTCCCAAGAACTCCCAAAACAATACAAAGATGGTCGGCATGCTCTTCCTCACTTTTCGAATAGACCAAAATGTCATCAATAAAGACTATAACAAATGAATCGAGAAATGGCTTGAACACCTTATTCACTAAACTCATAAAAGTTGTGGGCGCATTAGTCAACCAAAACGACATAACTAGAAACTCGTAGTGCTCATAACGGGTTCTAAACACCGTATTGGGCACATCCTCAGGCCTAATCATTAACTGAAGGTAACCAAACCTTAGATCAATCTTAGAGAAAACTAATGCATCTTTCAATTGGTCAAAAAGATCATCTATTTGAGGCAATGGGTACTTGTTTAGAATGGTGACCCTATTCAATTGCCGGTAATCTATACACATCCCCATACTGCCATCCTTTTTCTTAACAAACAAAATTGGAGCACCCAATGGGGAAGAACTAGGATGAATAAATACTTTATCAACAAGTTCTTAGATTTCAGTCTTAAGCTCTCTTAATTCTGCTGGAGCCATGCGATAGGGAGGGATGGAAATGGGATAGTACTAGGTTCCAAATCAATGTAGAAATCTATAATTTTATCAAGAGGCATACCAGGAAAATCAGTAAGAAATACTTCTCTAAATTCTGACACCACAGAAATAGACTCAATAGAGGGAGACTCAATCTCAACATCCTGAATATGAGCCAAATAAGCCAAACCACCCTTCCCTACCCATTTTCTAGCCCGAACGGAGGATATGATCTTAGCTTGCTTAGGCTTGTACACCCCTTCCACTCTAATTTTCCCTTCCTGGAATTTCTAGAGTTATAGACTTAGTATTACAATTAAGCATAACATAATAACGGGACAACCAAGTCATGCCCATGATTATATCAAATTCATTCATATCCAAAATCACCAAATCAGGCCAAGTCTGGAAACCCATAAACAAAATAGGACAAGCACAACAGACATGGGTGACTATGACATACTTTTCAACTGGGGTAGAAACACGGATGAGGGCATCAAGTATATCATAAATCATAGCAAATTCTGAGGCAAATCGCATGGATACATAAGAATAAGTAGAGCCCGGATCAAATAACACATTATCCATTCAGTCACAGACAAGAATAGCACCTGTGATCATTGTGATAGACGTCTCAATCTCGATCTTGCCCGAAAAGGCATAACACTGAGCCCTATAATCATGACGGGTGACTTCCTTGATTGGTTGCACTGTACCTCTTCATGCGTTACCATTTCCCCTACCCCCGCGGCCTCACTGATTTCCTCCTCGCCTACCTTGTGGACGCCCTTGACCATTCTTACCATTTCCTGCTAGTACCACTGCTCTAGTCTGCTACTCCACAGAATCCATCATGCGTGGGTTGGGATAATCTTTCCTCATATACCCAGGTTCTTCACGATTGTAGCAAGTACGATCAAAGGATATCATGCTGCCCGCCGAAGGCACGGCTCCCTCGCTATCCTGAATCAAATTTTGAGGTGGAGTTCCAGAGTTATTACCTATAGAGATGGTCATAGCAGATTGAATTGGTCGGGTTGCAAGTGTTGGCTTCTGTGAACCGCTGGAGTAAGATCCCTGAAAGTTGCCTGAATATTTGGATTTCTTAGCCAATGCTTTGGTCTAACCATCTCGCCTTACCCCCTCCACTTTCTTCACAAAATTCGTTACTTCATTGAAGCTTTTCCCTGCAGAGGTCATATAAACAGATAATACTTTATAACGACCTGGAATATTAGTAAGTGAACTAGAGCCTAAACGTGAGGTTCAACATCAAGGTACTTATTAGACTCCGTAGTTAGAAGACCCTTTTTGGTATGTATTTAGGGTTGCAAAGGCATGTGCCAAGGCAAGGGGGGCAAAGCCTAGCCAAAGGACAAGGCTGCCCAACCCTTGATGAAGCACTGCCAGGGTTCACGACCATTGGTCTTGACCACGATCCGTGAAAGGGTACATGAAGACCCCTTAGCTTTGTGGGAGAGCTTACCTTGGAGCATAGCCACTGCCTAAGGGACCACGAGCCACTTCACGGCCAGTGGGAAGGCTCATGGTCATGCCTTAGCATGGTAAGAGGTTGGCTTGCCAAAGCGGGCTACTGGTCAAGGGACCACGGGCTATGGTCCACTTGACGGATCATCTAGGTGGGCATGATCACTGACAGGGGCTACCCAAATTAAGGGTTATTATGTAATTTTCTTTTAACTAATTATGGTGTGGGGTCGTTTTTAATTGGTTTATATATATATATATATATATAGTGTTAAGTCTTAAAACACTTCATTATTCCTTTATTCTCCAAAACCCAAATAAAATCGAAAGTTCTTCTCCCTCTTAAATATTTCTCTCTCTAGAACCTTCATTGAAGAACAAGGAAGAAGACCAAGTTAGAGCTTGAAGAAGGGACCTTTTCAATATGAATTTGGTTGGATTCTACACCTAAGGTATGGGAGTTTTCATCCTTGGGAAGCTATCACCCAAGGAGCCCTTTCAAAAGTTTTTATCTCAATTCTAAAACCCAAATAGCTAGGGTTTCAACTCAACCCCATCGATTCCTTTCAAAGTTTCTTTTAAAGGTTGAATTATGCTTGTTTGTGAATGTATGACTGATTTTCTATGATTTTAACTTGAATCCTTCAAGAATCCATGAGTTCCCCCAATCCTAGCTATCATCCTTCTCTACATTATGAATGTTGTTGCGAGGTGGTCCAATTGATTGGATGTGAGTTGATTATGATGTAATTGCATGATTTAAGTATAATTCTATGTGTATTCTTGATTAACCTAAGATCCTATGAAGATATTGATATAGTCTAGGGTTATGTCATGAAAGAGGCAAATTGAGAGTTGGGTGTGACCTTCTAAGAATGATGAACTTATTGATGAATTGCCTTATATTAGATCACCTAGGCATGAATCTCCTAAGGGAAAAGCTTCTAGACATGAATTGACTTTATTATGACTTATATGATGGATCATGGTTATGTAGTTGTTAGATTGAGTTTATATGTTTCTATATGACTATAATTGATCAAGAATGAGGCATGTGGGTAGCTTACCTTGAGAATAGATATACTTGATGACCATGTGAGGCATGGCTTGAGAGTAAGGCTTGTAACATGAAGATGACTCCTAGGGCTTTAAGAGTGAAAACTAAATGGATGAACTAAGGGTGTTAAGGCTTCAAGAAGGAAGCCATTATGTATGTTGACACATGATCTATAATAAAATCACTTGAGTTTATGCATGAATTGAATGGACTAATTGAGTCATGGTTGTATCTATATTTCTTGTATAGAATGCTAGATGTATTAACTCAATATGACCCTTGAAATGCAAGATATGAGGTGTATGCATGACTATGATATGGCTAAGGTATTGATGAGTAGTTGAATCATGGTATTCCCTTATCTAATGTGCTAATGCTATATGTTTGGAATGAGTTGATCCATAGCCCTTGAAGAGCATATTATGAAGGTTTGTACATGTTGACAAGAATTGTGTATGAACTTATGATTCACTTAGAAAGTGAATATCCTAGGACTATGGTGTAAATTGAGGTATTGTTGAAAGGCCATTCTTTCCTTTCCCTTACACATGTTTATGTATGAATTGTCTAGATGAGGATAATGTTGTTGTTGTGTCATTGCAAGTACAATTACACACACACACTCCATGCATAAACATAATTATGATGTATCAATGGTGTTAATTGAAAGTATAGTTCTCATACGCACCTTTACACATTATTATGCATGAAATGTACATGACCATGATGATCCTATTGTGTTGATTGAAAGTCCATTCTCATGAAAACACATGATCTTGGTGTGAAAGGTTTACTCACATACTAATGATGATTCTAAGGTTGAAAGTTCATTCTCACCTAACTGAATCTATGAGCTATATTATGAGTTGTATTGAATGAAGGGAAAACGTGTTCCTTCATAGATGTAAATACAATACAAGACAAATTATGTATAATTAGGGGAATAATGCTTAGCACCGAGTGGATATGGAAGAGGCCGGGTTCTCTAAATTATTCTCATGAGATGGAAGCTTTCCGCCAATACAATAGGTCGGGTTTCTAGAAGAAATCTCTCTATCCCTTAACTATGTACCCACATAGCTCTTTCGCTAGTGGATCCACCTAAAAGCTAATACATTTAGTTCTACCTTAGGCAAGTAGGACACCTTCTTTCGGTATGGGGTTACACGACACTGGATTCCATGTAGCTCACATGGTATATATCGGTTAAGGCTATATTACCTCTAATGAACAAGTGACATGAGCAAGTCACAACAACAAGAACACGAACATAGGTTACTTACTATGGTTCCTTAAGAGGTTCTACTTAGTGTGAATTGGAATATGGGACTTCACTTATATATTGCACAAGTAGACTTATAAGGGGGTTGTGGTGTGGTTTCCTTATGATATGAAGATACATAAACTGATGTATGCATGATATGGATTGTTGCTATGAGTGACTTTACCTATTATAAGATATGAACATGAATGTCTCCTTGTCTATGAGTATTGGCTATGAATTAGGTCAAGGTATGTTATGCATGATCATTGTGGCCTAGAAGTGATACTTAGTGTAGATAGGATTATGAGATCCTATCTATGCATTGCACAAGTAGAGCTTAAGGTTGCTTATGTGATAGTTCTATGATGATGAGATAATCTTGGTATTTGACTATGTGCATGAACTATGTCTTGGGAGGGTTGGTATATGTATTATGTGGTGTTGAAAACTATGTTTGTGATCATGATGATATCCTTTATGTTATGATGAAATGTGCATGGTTTGTTTTATAAGCTACATTCTCCAACTATTTCAGAGATGATGTTCAGAAATGGCATATAGCATGATTTCAAATGAAATGTCCCTTTTATGCATGGTTTAAGGATTATTATGCATGGCTTCCATACGTAGTACATTTTGTGCTAACCCTATCTTTCTACATTTCTATAAGTGTAGGCTTTGGAGATATTGATTCCATCCTCGTGGCTAGGACTCTAGTAGATCAAGAAGAAAAAGATTGGTTAGTCCTTATTGTATTCGAGGGCTCGACCATATGTCCCTTATACCTTTATGTTTATGTTTTACACTTATGTAAGGGCAAGATTGTATTTCAAGAGTTTTATTCCAAGTATTATAGATGGTTTGAGACATAGTGTTATAGACTCCCTCATTTTTACCAAAGACTTCGATTGTAAAGAAAAGTTTTAAATTCCACACTTTTTCCCATGCTCTTATGTTCAAGATATGCTATGAGGCTTGTATGAGACCCCTTCGGGGTCAAGTACGCCACGTTACGTCTAAGGGGTACCCCTGGGTCGTGACATACTTGCAACTTAGAATTTATTCCCCTAATAAATAAACGGATCCTCTCTTCTTCATTAGTCACCAATTGCGTAGCATATCTAGACAAGGCATGGAACTTGGCCTCATAAGCAGCCACAGATATACCACCTTGCTCCAAAGCCATGAACTCATCCTTCTTACAATCTCTCAAAGTCTGAGGCACATACTTCTCTAAAAATAGAGCATGAAACTGGGTCCAAGTAAGTGGGGGTAAAACTAAAGATTTGCAGTCCACATAAGCTCTCCACCACTGCTTAGCCTCACCTAGAAGCTGAAAATTCACAAACTCAACCCCATGTTGATGGACAATTCCCAACTTATGAAGCCACTCATAGAAATCTAGGATGAACTCATATGCTTCCTCACTCTTGAAGCCATGGAACACGGGCGGTTTCAACTTCATGAATTTAATCAACATCTAATGCTCATTGCCAGTCATAACCAGACCATACAAAAGGGCGAAAGAAAGCATCATCACCTCCAGTTTTACCCACCTTGGGGACAAGGATAGAAATAAGTTGATTGGCGGGAGCTTGAGTTGATTGAACAGAGGGAAGCACTCCAAGACCAACCAATCTGTTGACCTAACACTGGGTCTAAAGGAGGAATACCTATAGTATCAGCCTACACCTCTTCCTCTTGTCTAACGTTCTCCTCATTCTCGACGGCTACATTCTCCTCTACCTCTTCATGATGTGTAAGAGAGGCCTCATTATTGGGAGCATTCTCAACTAGTGCTCCATCCCTAGTACGCACCAACCTTCCTCGGCCTCTACCCCTACCTCTTCCTCTACCCCTGCCTCGACCACGACCTCTGGCTGCTCAGCAAGAGCATTGACGGGAGCTACAAGCCTGACGTCATTGAACCTAGCATTAACCATCTGCAGACAGAAGAGTGAAGGAGGTTAGATACCAACTCGAATCACCAGATACTAATTGGAAACAAGTTATTACACGAAAGGAGACAAGAGAAAACACAGAGATTTCCTAAAGTCCTATAGCCTCTCGAAGAAAAGTACAGACGTCTCCGTATCATTCCGCAAGACTCTACTAGACTCGTTTTGGTACATCGAGATCAATGAACCTAGGCTCTGATACCAACTTTGTCATGACCCAGACCGTCGTGAGTGGCACCCACTCTAACCTTCCCACGGGAGAACCATTAATGCTAATTAGATGACCAAAGAACTACACAACTTAATCAAAACTAAGGCATTTAAAGCTACATTTTACAAGTTTAAATGCTAAGGAAAGAAATGGAGTTCCTATAAACTCCAAAGTCTAACAAAAGAAATGTGGAATTAACTCCTAAAACCTGAAAGTCAATGTACCAAAACTCTAACAAGATCCCTAAGTCTAAAAAAGAAGGGGTACACCCCATACTAAACATAAGAAATCTAAAGAACTAGACTAAGTCCGAAATGTGGACATAAATAGAAGAGAACTCAAGGCAGTCTGGAAGAACTGGCTCACCCTTGAATTCGAGACGATCACTGATCTTCTAAACGAGGTTTGTTAATACCCGCCTAAAGATGCCCTGTACTTAACAAAGAAAGAGCAAGTGCACTATCAGTACACAACCACGGTGTACTTGTAGGATCACACGACTATCCCAATAAGTGCAACATATATAAGTCATTACAACATAATAAGATCATGCATACACAGAACATATACAATATCAACATCATATACGAACAACGTACAATTTCACAATTCTCAAGATATACAGTTACGTCAAGTCAATGGTCTTCTCATGGAACCCACACCCAAACTATTAGCGTATCGGTACGTGGTACCCGATCCAATATTTATGCCGGAACATGGCAACCGATCTTATGTTTATGCCAGAATGTGGCAACCGATCCCAGTTAGTGTGTCGGAACGAACACTCAATCCATTCAACAAGACACAATCATAATCACAAGTACATTCTCATAATAATACAATCAAGTTATGATTTCATGGCATGCAATCATCCATCTATCCTCATTTATGATTAGTGAGATAAATAATGCAACATTTGCATACATACATATATCATAATGAAGCAAGAACAAATATATATCACACAAAATGAAATCACAGCCATCACCTACCTCAAAAAAAGCTTAAATCCCCTAAGAAACTTGATTCTTCCCTTTCCGAATTCATTTCGCTTGTTCTAGGTCTACAAATAATAATAATAACACAGGAATAAATAAACAAGACTTAATTACCCAAAATATAATCAATTCTATCAACCCAGATCAAACCCATGATCCTAATATCCAAATTAGGGATTTTCCCATTGTAATTTCCAGATCAAAATCCTCCCCCTTCGATAATTACACACGAAACTAAGTTCTACAGATCGAAACACAGGTTCGGGGAGTGAAAACCTTACCTTTAACATCAAGAATGGTGGGAAACTATCAATAAAACACCTGGGGTGCTCTAAAACTTGAAAACTGTAGAATAAAATGTTTTTGGGGTTTATTTCCGACTTAAGTCGCGACTGGCCCGCTATGGCGGCACCCATCCCGCCACAGCGCCCCCCACCCCCCCGATGGGAATAATCCTACCTTAGTGGCTTGCATGGAAACAGAGAGCAAATTTAAGAATTCCAAAACCCCCATTTCATAACACACCTTCATCCAATGACACTCAGAAACTACCCGTTCGTGTTAAGGTCAGTTTCGAGAGTTCTACTTACCCGAATTCAATTTCGTAAGGTCGTACAAGTTCCTTAACATCTTAGATATCTACTCATGCAATCAAAATCATAATTACATCACCCAATTTTTACTAGATTTCACTAGACCTTACTGTCGTCCCAAAATCTTTCCCCGTTGGTTTTTCTATAACGACAAGGACCGGTCGTTACATATTGTCCCTTGCGACACTTCAGATCGAAACACTTTATAGGCATAGCCCGTCAAGGGGACTTTTGTATTACCCTCCTCAAATTTTACTTTTCTTCACATTAAGGACACTGCAGATTTCATTTTGGTCGGGTGAGGGCACTTGTACCAATATTTCTCTTTTTCATTGTATTTTGTTATTTTTTCAGTTTTAGTTTAAGACATTTTTAGTGTTTTTGTAATTTTGTTTTTGTTTTAGCTGATGGTTTTTTACTCATTTTTTCTCTCTCTCTCTATCTCTCTCTCTCTATCTAACTTTGCCCATAAATTTGAAACTTTTTGAATTGCTTGAGTTTTCATTATTGATGTTTGAGGCTCGATTGTGTTCAATATCGATTGTTGGATAGTACTTATGATGAAAAATGTGTTTTGCGCTAATTATTACAAGAAGAAGTCGGTTTTGCTCCACTTTTGAATGATCTTTTTTATTCTTGTGTTAACTAGATGTGTTTTGATGTGAGCCTTGCAATGAACATCGCATGTAAGCTTCTGATCTTGTAGGGATGTGCTAAATAATTGTGTTTGAAGTGCCTTGTGTGGTGAGGTCTTACTTGAAAACATGATTGTTGAATCCTAAAATTTGCCTTGTTTGTCTGATTGTCTAGCTTTGGTCAATGCAAAAAATTTTCTTGGGCAAAAAACTTTGAGAGAAAACCTAAATATTCATACATTTCGTGCCTACCTTGTGAGGGTGTACAACCATCTTGGAACCATTTGAGCCTAAATCATTTGTTGACAACTTTGTTGAAACCTACTAACCTATATTATTTCTAACTTCTCACACATATATTATTTTCTTAACATTGATTTGTTTGAATAGCCAAACTAGTTCAAAAGCCTAATTTAGGGGGTGGAGAGGAACTAGGAAAGAAAGTCAAGTGAAAGGAAAAGAAAGACAAAGTGAGACTCAACTTTGAAATTTATTGCAAAAAGAAGGAATCACTCCTTATAAATTGATAAATAAATAAATATATATATATATATATATATATATATGATGAGCAAAATTATTAAAATTGAAATTAAAAATAAAAGTGATGAAATAAAATGGGTGTCTAATAAATTGAATGAACAATTGATGTTTGAGTCTCCAACTGAAAATAATGGAAAGAACTTGAGAATAGGTGAAGCAGTGCAACTATGTTTTGAAAAGGTGAACTTAGTGAGTCAAATTAACCATACATTTACCCTCATCCCCTTTAAAAGCTAAAAATACCCTTGAGATCTTGCATGAAATAGGTTGTGTGATGATTGAAAAATATGGGCAAACCTTTGGATGAAGCTTGCACGTATTTATCTTTCGGAAAGTGTGAGTTGTATTGATTCCTAACTTCTTTATTGACTTTATTTGTGAGGGCATGGAATTAATGTGAGGGCACTTGAATGCACTTGTGAAAACAAAATTTTGAACTAGAAAAGAAGCAATAGTGAGCTTGAGCTTGGACTGATACCGGCTAGTCATCATTTGAAGATTTTTTTATCATGATCGAGTGTTGCATTTGCTTGAGAGTAGTCTTGTAGTGGCACTTGCATGTTAGATCTTATTGAGAACTATTTTAGACATCCTTTTTGAACTACGTGTGTTCATGATATACTTAAGGACAACCAAAAGTTTAAGTTGAGGGTGTTGATAAGTGGTAGATTTACACTCATTTGGAGGCCTTTCTAGTTTAAAAAAATTAGTTTCCTCAATGCCTAATTATCTCCAATTGTGATGATATTTTTATGATTTGCAGCTATGAAGGCTAAAGGACAAGACAAGGATGAATACTTGAAAGAAAGGCCAAACACACTGAAAGAAGTATAAACTCCACAATTTTCATCGCTTAACCAAAAGGGTGGATCTTCCAAATGGCCTAACCTCACCTAATATGAAAGTGCTCACAAATGATGATGTTCAAGGCAGGTCGGTGAATGAAAATGTGAAATGGTGACTTGCCGAAAATGAAGGGCAAACAAGATGACTATCGCCGAAGGTGACAAGACTTGGATGAAAAATAAAAGCATAAAAGGAAAACAAAGGGGTAATCATTGATCTGCCGAGTGTGAAAGGCAAACTCAAATGAGTTCACCAACTGAGGTTGAAACACTTGAAGCCTGAAGAAAAAAAAAGGCAAGCTAAAGAACAGATGGTGATCCATCAAGTGTGTTCAGTGGGCCCGACTAATGTCGCCAAGTTGGTCACCACTGAATGTTGGGGCAATTTCTTAGAAACTATTAATAGCCAATCGTAGAGAGAAAATAGGAGTTCCTTTTCCGAGAGTTTTTAAGAGCTTTTGGAATTAGAGTTTTTGAGAGTTTTGTATAAGACTTCATACCTCGTGAAAAACATCTTTAGTTTTAGTTTTTTATTTCTAGTTTCACACTTGAAATTGACAATTGGAAGTTGAAATTAAAGGGGCTAGTGATTATAATTGCTTAATTTCATCATATCTATGGTTGCTTTCATGATAGTTATAATTTCCTCATATTTTTGGATGTGTGGGTAAAACCCCAATTCTAGGGGTGCAATCATGGGGTTGGGTATTGATTTAATGTAGTGGGTATTGTGTTTTTCTCTATTTTATTTCTTTTCATTCATGGACTTAGGCTAGTTAGAATAGGTTTAATTCATGAGTACAGTTGCAAACTTAATTCTATTTTAGATATTTGATTGATGCTCGAAAGAGATCAATTATTGTGGGTGACTAGCTTAATGGATTAAATTTAGGTTTGATTTCTATGGTTTGCTGGAAAGAGAGATTCTGTAAGGTAATGGGTTAATTTGTTATTCCCATAGATAAGACTAAACGAGATTCTATGAATTGGTACTAAGATATCCAAAGAACATTAGTGTAATTGAAGATGTCTCATCGTATCCATGATTGTTTAGCACTATTGAGCAACACAATACCCTTATGTGACATTGATTCCAATCCCCACACCCCTACATTACTTCTTAATTGGTTGAGTTTGTGAATTTTAAATTGTGACACTTGATACTTCAAACTCTTTTAGTAAATTTGGTGGAATCATACACCCATTTGTCATAGTGTGCTACAATGAATAGGTCTGCATTCTTAATTTCCTAGTTGAATTCTATCATTATACCACTCTTTGTGGTATTTGACTCTGAATCTTAGTTGGGTATTTTTATTGACGACGACTACATATTCTCTTAATTATTTTTTAGGATAATTTGAGCATAATCACTTGACCCGCCTCCCAAATCTTATCACGTCCTTCATAGGCAACACTCGGAGGAAGAATCTATCACCAACCGGAAACCTCAAAGTCTGCCACCAACGATCGACGTAACTTTTGAACCTACTTAGAGTTGTCTGAAGCCTATCCTGAATCACCCTCACCAGGTCCAAAGCCCCCTGAATCAAGTTTACACCACCCGGCCTAAGCTATGTTGACTTAAACCAACCAACCAGAGAGTGACAACGCCTACCATATAGTGCCTCAAACAAGGCCATCTGAATACTACAATAATAGTTGTTGTTGTACATAAACTCCACCAATGGCAAGAACCTATCCTAATGACCTCCATAATCCAAAACACTAGCCGATAAGATATCCTCCAAAACCTGAATAGTACACTCCGACTGACCATCAGACTGTGGGTGAAAATTGTGGTAAGGTCAATGCTAGTGCCCAACTCTTCCAAAAAGGTCCTCCAAAATCTAGAAGTGAACTCAACACCTCGATCTGATATAATGGACAAAGGCACACCATAAAGACAGGCAATCTCTAGATTGTAGCTACAGCTAATCTCTCAGCGTTAAATGAAGACTGAACATGCAAGAAGTTTGCTAACTTGGTCAATTGATCAACGATGGCCCAAGTGTTGTCAACAACTCTAGAACTCTGAGGCAAACCTGCCTTAAAGTCCATATTAATGCGAGTCCACTTCCATTCCAAAATGGCTAATCTTTGAAACTAACAATCAGGTCACAAGTGCTTGACCTTAACATACTGGCAACTTAGGAAACAATACACATAGTCTACTATATCTCTCCTCATACCTCTCCACTAGTAGTGCTATCTCAAATCACGATGCATCTTCATAGTGGCTAGATCAATAGAGTATTTAGAATCATAGGCTCCACAGAGTATCAACTGGATCAAACACTAAACTCATGGAAAATAAATAAGATCTCCAAACCTCAAAATCCTATATGAATCTAAGGTAGCCTGACACGCATTACCCACTAACAGCCAAACTTGATGTTCTACCATGGCCTCATCCTCAAAGCGATGGCTACAGATCTAATCAAGCAAGAAGGACTGAAATCACACATGGAAAAGACACGCATAAATATGAAATATCCAAACGAATCATCTTATTAACAAAAGACTGAATATCCAAAGCTAAAGGACGTTCCAAAGTAGACAAGAAGGCTAGACTACCCATAATCACTGCTATCCAGCTTAAGGGGTTCGCTACCACATTCTCCTTGCCCGGATTATAGAGTATAGAGAGGTCATACTCTTTCGGGAGCACAATCCACTGACATTACCTCAATTTAAGGTCCCTATAGCTCATGATGTACTGAAGACTCCTGTGATTAGAGTAGATCCTAGAACAAACTCCATACAGATAATGCCTTCAGATCTTAACTGCAAAACCACTACTGCAAACTCAAAGTCATGAGTGGTGTAGTTGCACTCATGCAGCTTAAGTTGCCTCAATGTATAAGCAATAACCCTGCCCCACTTCATTAATACATAACCCAAACGATTGTTATATATGTCACAATAAACTGTTAAACCCTCAGTGTTATGCCCCGAGCTACCCTTGAGACGCGGACATGGGACCTAGGATCAAAAGTGACCCCAATCTAACCCTGCTGGCATGACATGAGCATACTAAGAGTAATAATAGTAATAATAACTGATGCGGATGCTAATCATAAGTAAATCTGAAATGATGGGGAAATACACATATATTAAAACTGAAAATAACAAATTTGGGAGTTTAATACAAGAGAAATATCAACATCCAATACCAAGCTGAATCTAACTATGTCTAAAAATGGCCTCTAACTGACTAGAACTGTTGGGATATGCCCCAGGTAAATCTAGGAAAATTGAAACTAAAAGACTGAAATGCTGAAGTAAATAACATGACCATTATCCTCGGAGAACGAGGACTCACCACTGACACTGATAAGCTAGAGATCAAAAACTGATCTATGCCTGATCTAACTGCTGAGGACCTGAACCTACATCACGAGAAGATGTAGCAAAGAGTATACGTCAGTACTTGAAAGGTACTAAGCATGTAGGATAGAGTAAAGCTGAAATAAACATATAACTGAACAAGCAATAAAGCAAGGATATAAATTGAACATGATATAGATATTCAATACTGAACTAACTGAATATAAAGACCATTTTTATAACATACTGTTACTTAAAACTGATTGTACTGAAAAGTGGTCAATGCAAAAGAGTCTGACTGAACTGTGGGAGCTTCTAATAACCGACAAAAAATCACATGAGCTAAATATGGAGTCCAATGTATACGCCTCATCGAGAGGACCCAATACACCTGGCCAAAGGTGTAGAGGCATGCTGGCATGATCACTAAAATAATGCCCACAGAGGGGACTTACAACCTATGTGGCTCGTAGTTCGGGACTATATGGGTGACTGACCCTAGTCCAACTCAGTATTATGCTACTCCCAATAGATTAAATGATTAACACATTAAGACTGAATTCTTGTAATATATTAGATAGCTCAAAACTGACATGCAAACTGGAATGCAACAATTATGACTGATAATGTGATATTCATAAACTAAAGCATATGTATATCTATAATAACTGAATAATCTAACCTAGCATGCATAATTCATGAACTAACGAATATATACCACAAGGGTTCTGAATATCATATGAGAGACTGAGTAATAACATGATAATCTGATTTGGAACATTAAATTAACTAGTTCATGATAATCTGCTAAAGTTTTAGAAAGCCTAAGTCTAGTTAATAATTGGGAATCAAGAATCTGAATGAATTCTAGGGACCTAATGGGCGAAAGGAACCCACTAGTGAAATCCCACATACCTGGTGATGAATTCCACGAAGAAATCCTTCAATTTTAGGGCTGGAACTGGGAAAAACTTATTGCGTTCTTGAACTAGGGTTCTTGACTTCTTTCTCCTCTTAGCATTCTAACTTTCTAAGTCTTGATGACTGATCTTACTTAGGTAAGTTCTAGTTATGTTTCTAGGCTAAAACTAACCAAAACCACGTAGTTTAAGGTTAAAACGACGTAGTTTAGGGGTCCAATGAAATAGGAAAAGACCACCACTGCCGACTTAACTACTGTTAGAGTCAGCGATGGACGGGACTGATAGACCGTCGATCGACTGATGGTTCGTTCTGGTCAACCGTCGATCAGGAGGCTAAAATAAAGGGCATCGATCCATGAACATGGACCACGGGCCGTGACCTTACCTACGGACCGTAGGTCCGACCGTGGGTCAACACTTTTTTGGATTTTTCTCTGGGGTTCTAGGGGAGGATACTGATACGAACCACGGACCACTAGCATGGGCCGTAGGTCACCCTATGGTTCGTGGCTGGCGTCCGTAAGTTGCACCTGCAACTTCTGGAAATTTGTTTTAAGGTCTGTTTTCGCATACAGGGTGTTACATTATCTCCCCATTGGGAACATTCATCCTCTAATAAAGACTAAACTAGTTGAAATGCAGGGAAAGAGCTTGATGTTTGCGTAAGCAAGACACAACTTCTGATGCAAGTATCTACGATCGTAAATTAGTAAAGTAACTCAATCAAGGGTTGGAGTCAAGTCCCAAGAGAGTGGTTTTGAGAATTAGTAGAAAAATAAAATTTAGTTCTAATTAGTCATAGTCAAAGATATTATCGGTTAAAAACATGCTAAATCTAAGGGGTGACGCAAGCATCAATTATCAATGCGGGTTTTGTCACAGGTAAGTAAAAAAAGCAAAAATACAAGAAGTACTAATCAAGGAGATGGGGTTCTTGGGATCTGATAAGAATACGGGAAAAACTAAACTATTAGGTACATGCTTTTGACAATAAATTTGTTGAATATTGGCTAACCTATAGAGGGGATAAATTCTCTCTCCAGCAACCTATCCCAATCAAATGGGTTCCTCTTGGACACTCACTTGCCGCATGAAAAGCAGTCTCCGCCTTAGCCCATTCACTCTCTTGAGCTGAGTGTGTGGGAATGAGACTAGGGTTCACTCTCTGGAGCTGAACCTCATGTAGACCCAATCCCACCGACCATCAATTTAGTAGTCTTAGTTTTACGACACCTCTCTCGAGCAAGCTGGAAACAAAAAGGTGAAATCGTATTTGCAACTACAATTTCATTAAGTTCCACCACAACTACTAAACAAAATAACATCTAAACAACAAATAAATCGTCAACAAGCAAGGCCCAATAGATAGTCTAATCTATATTCACAAAATCACACCCTAAGAATTTGGGTTTTAGCTAGACATGTAAAAGAGATAGAAGTTTATACCAAAATGAGTTTGCATTCAAATGGGTATGAAGATTTAAGTCTCAAAACAATCCAAGATTGAACAATCCAAAAGACCCAAGTCCAATTTCTTGGAGTTGAAACCCTTTGAATCTTCAAGTTCTTCAAAACCCTCTCCAAACTTAGAACTCAAAAGTCTATATTAAAAATTCTATATTAAAAAAATCGAATACTAAACTACAACTCTTCAATGAGTATTTATAGTTTTCAAAAATCTGTGTTGCAGTGGGTCATTCGGCGTCGTTAGTCGAGATCGCCGATTAATTCGGCGATCCACCTTTTGGTAGGTTTCATCGTTGTCTTGCTCTATCCTTCATCATCATCGTGTTTGGATCATCGGGCGACATAGTACAGCTTTGCGAAACTACTCGGTGATACGCCGACTGTTCCTTTTCACCGCCGATTTGATCCTTTCCTTCAGGGCTCAGCACACTGGAACAAAAGGCGAGGATAAGACCTTTTGGCAACTCACCCAATGGGTTCGGCGATTCTTAGATCTTCATTTCTTCGATCTTTCAGCTACTTTTGTTCCTTTTTGCTAAGTAGTGTCCATGCTTTCCCTCCGACTTCAAATACCTGAAACTTAAGGGTTTTCATCAGATATGGAGATAAAATATGTATTTGAGGACACTAATTCTATCAAAATATAGCCCTAAATGAGTCCAAATTGTGGACTCATCAACACCCCAACCTTAAACTTTTGCTTGTCCTCAAGCAAACTCGAGTTCAGCTGTTCAAAAAGGGTATCTCGAACAGTGTTACACAAGACTCAATCATAAATGCACACAACAAGACTCAATTTACTTATCCAAAGATCAAATGTGCACTCAAAGATTCAAGTTATGACTCACCAATATCAAAGAACCTCATGCTCACAATACTTGCTTCAAATGCAAGTTCAAGCTCAACCAAAGTGTTCAAATGCCCTCACACAATGAATGATTCCATATTCACACAATGGTTCATAGTTTAAAGCTTTGGAATCAGATGCAACGCTCACACTCACAAAGAAGAACACAATGCATGCTTTCACCCATAGGTTTGCCCGTATTTTTCAATCAACATTTGTTTCAGCTCACTCAAGATCAAAAAGGTCTTTTCAAGGCTTGTAATGGGGCTAAGTGCAAAGGTATAGTCATTTAGGATCAGTGACTTTCATCTTCATGAAATGTGGTGCTCTCAACACTTCCTTTCCTTTTCCTTCATCATTCTCTTTAGTGCTCATAAGTCATCCTATTATTCACTTTCCATGGATTGTTTGGGAACCCCATTTCTTTTGTACTTTATTCCACAACTTTTTTTTTTCATTCTTTTTCTTTTTCTTTTGCTTTTCTTTTTTTTTATATATGGAGGGGTTCCACTTTTCTTAAAACCATGGGTAAGAGGAGACTTTCCTTGCACTTCTTGACTTGTCCTTATCTTTTCACCACACCCCACACTTAGGCTTTTGACCTAAGTTGGTTATTCAACTAACCACAACTTCATAAGGATTATGGGTAATGGATAAAGAAAGGTTATGATTTCATCAAGTTTCTTCCAAAGAAAGGTAAGGCTCAAGGGGTGTTCAAAAGCGATTCACACACTCACAAGGTAGGTCACAAAAGAGGTATATGTCAAATTGGTTCACACTCTTTGAAGTTGCCTAAGATCATATCAAGAGATAGCATCACTTAGTTGACCAGACTAATGGGGTAATTCTAGGATCTGTCATATATGGTTCAAAGTAAGCTCATCACACTAGGCATTGACACTACAGTCAAACAAGACTCCACATTTTTGCTAGTGTGCACTGATCATCACAAGAGACTCAAATTTGACAACAGGCTAGTCACAACGAGATGCAAAGAGTTCACATATTGTCTATGCAACTTCATTTGGCATCGTTGTAGCCGCGCATTCATGTTCGTTCAATTGAGAGCACTATTCAAGTCATCGATATTGATGTGAATCGAGACTTAAATTTTGCAAAAGAACAGCTATATTCAACACACGAGTGGTGGCAAAATTTTTCGGACGGATCAAAATCATTTTGCAATTCAAAACAAAAGGAGCCATAAACTCAAACATCCACAGAAAGCAGTATATCAAACACAATTTTTAAATAGAAAAGCCCAAATACAAATAAAACATGAACATTAATAGCACACAAAGGTGGGCCTCACCCCACCACAAATAAAAATATTTGTCCTCAAATGCAAATAACACAGAATCTGAAATGTAAAATAAAGAAAGACAAAGATGGAGGTATAGAAAAATCCTGTCTACACAGTCGCTCCATCTGTCTGGGCATCAGTGCCCGATGTGTCAGCCTGAAATTTGATAATGGCCCTCTGAGCTTCTTCAGAAGATTCAATAGCAGCTGACCTACTAAGATTGTCCAAATCATGAGCCACCAAAAAGGAGTGGATAGCTGTGAACAATCCACGTCTCCACGAAGGAATAGTGGGGTCTCGGGGATTTGTTCTCTTACTGGCACTAGGCTTCTTGCCCTTATTATCCATTTTGAGAGGATTTGTTGCCTTTGTATTTTTCTTCAAATTTTTCTCTCTTGATTGTCTGGGTGGCATATCTCTTCTAGCTACTTTCGGTGTAGCCATTTCTGCAAAGCTTCAAGAAAAAGTTAGAAAGTATTCAAACAAAAGCAAGGCAGTTCAATTGCAAAATCACCTCACTAAACCAGTTGGTGAAGCACGCAACTACTTCGGCGGCTCATCGTATGCAATGCATAGAGAATACAAGGGTGCAGACAAAGGGCGAACCAGAAGTCTTTCGGCGAGTCACCTATGCTTTTGACGATCAAAAGCTTCTCACCGAAAGTTATAGAATTCAACATCATATTTGGCATTAAATTAACGGCGAGATAGAGATTTAAGGCGAACCGCCAAGTGATTCGGCGAGCTCGACCCAGCTCGTCAAATGACCCAACGTGCATGCTTTTGACCCAACTTTCTGAATTTAACCCCACAACCCCCGAAAACAAAATTAAGGCATGCATAATTCAAATATGGCTTAGACCCAGTGACAATCATGCACAACCCACGATTTTCATCCAATTTAAAGTGCAACCTTTAGGAGTTCACTATTTAACTTAGTACGGGGAAAATTTATTAACCTAACAGGAAAACAAATATTCTGATCCTACCAGAGAGGAACAGCACACATTATCAAAGTAATGTCATTGCATTTGAGCACAAATTTTGAGAAAAGGGACGTAGGGCTCGGAAACCAACCTTTGGTGTTGATTAAGATGCTACTGAGATGCTAGGCGGCAACGCAATCGAGATCCAAGCACAATTTAATAACCAAAATACAATAGAGATGCAGTGATACTGAGAATAAACTAGGTGCGAGTTTGTAAAGTTTTAAAATGAGGGAGAGCATAGGAAATTGAAACTTTTAAACCTTTGCCTTGAAAAACTGTCCAGTTCTTGCCCACTCGGCGACATTAGTTGTGAGCGCCGAACCATTCAACGTCACACCGAGCAATCACCTTCCTCACCGAGTTTTACAGAATCCCCCGGTTAATGTGGGGATCCAAACGGCGATACAAATCAGGGTCGGTGAGCTGATCGGCAACTCGCCACTCATGTCTTTGGGCCCGCCGAGTTTTACAGACCCAAAACCCAAGCTGGGTTAGATCAAACGGCTATGTTCCTCTCTAATTTCTTTCCTTCCAAATGCTTCCTACACTTGTTCCTGCACAATTAACACACCGTTATTTCTGAAACCAACATAAAGCAATAACGGGTTTTGGGTTGCCTCCCAAACAGTGCCTTAGTTAACATCGCGGCATGACGCAAGTCAACAACTATTCTTCATCCTCAGAGTCAGCCATGGTGTACTTAGGTGAGTCCTCGATGAACGGTAGATAGCGACCTATCATCAAATGGGTGATTTGAGCATCCTACAACTGAATAGTCATGGAGTTTGAGGTAGATGTTTCATTCATCATTTCAATGTTGTCCTTCATCTCATTCAACTTCTTGTCTTGTTCTTCTAGTTGTTGTTGAATCAGTGAAAGAGCTTCATCATTCTGCACGTCCCCAAGTTTCTTCCAGTGTTTACATTCGCGAAGGAAAAAGTGCTTTTCCTTTTCCATGGGTTGTACTTCCAACTCCATGACTCGTTTGGATAGAACATCCAATTGAGTAACTAGTGCATCCCACTCTTGCTTCCTTTTGGCTTCCTTGTTGGTTTCGGCCATACCATCAAGGATTTTTGCAACGACTTTGTAAGACTGGTGTAGCATACCCCCCACTCAAAGTTGATCGGCTATACTTCTATTTTTAGGTCCAAGACCCCTATAGAAGCACTCCAATAGCGGCTTTTCAGTCATCCCATGAGATGGGCACGGTTGTAGCACTGCTTGGAACTTCAACCACATTTCCTGAATTGTCTCATCCCCTGTTTGTTTGAATTTCAGGAGGTTGTCCCTGAGGTTGAATAGTTTCAGAAGGGGGTGATCCGTGTGGTACCCATAATGATTTTCCATTCTTATTTCCCTACTTTGATATTCAAACAAGCAAAACAAAACTACAACAAAGGTTAGTAAAACTATAATTAAGAATAACCAAAATTTTATTAAACTAAGAATTCTAAAATAACACCACTCCCTGGAAGCTGCGCCATTTTGATGTTTGCATAATCAAGACTTCTGATGTAAGTGTCTACAATCGTACAATAGTAAAGTCACCCAACCGAGGGTTGGGGTAGAGTCCCAAGGGAGTGGTTTTGAGAATTAGTAGAAAACTAAAATTTAGTTCTAATTAGTCATAGTCAAATATATTATCGATTAAAAGCATGCTAAATCTAAGGGGTGATGCAAGCGTTAATTATCAACGGGGTTTTGTCACAGGTAAGTAAAAATAGCAAAAATACAAGAAGTACTAATCAAGGAGATGGGGTTCTTGTGATGTGATAGGAATACGGGAAAAACTAAACTATTGGGTACAAGCTTTGGACAATAAATCTGTTGAATATTTGTGACTAGGCTAGACTATAAAGGGGATAAATTCTCTCTCGAGCATCTTACCCCGAATAAAATGGGTTCCTCTCGGACACCCACTTGCCACATGAAGAGCAACCTCCGCCTTAGCCCACTCACTCTCTCGAGTTGAGTGTATGGGAATAAGACTAGGGTTCAGTCTCTCGAGCTGAACCTCATGTCGACCCAATCCCACTGGCCATCAATTTAGTAGTCTTAATTTTACAACTTCTCTCTTGAGCAAGCCAAAAACACAAAGTTGAAATCCTATTTGCAACTACAATTTCATTAAGTTCCACCACAAATACTAAAGGAAATCACATCTAAACAACAAATACATCATCAACAAGCAAGACCCAACAGATAATCTAACCCATATTCACAAAATCACACCCTAAGAATTGGGGTTTTAGCTAGACACGTAAAGGAGATAGAAGTTTATACCAAAATGAGTTTCCATCCAAATGGGTATGAAGATTAAGTCTCAAAACAAGCCAAGATTGAAGAATCCACAAGACCCAACTCCAATTTTTTGAAGTTGAAACCCTTTGAATCTTCAAGTTCTTCAAAATCCTCTCCAAACTTAGAACTCAAAAGTCTATATTAAAAATTCTATATTAAAAACATCTGATACTAAACTACAACCCATCAACGAGTATTTATAGTTTTAAAAAATCTGCGCTGCAGCAAGTCATTCGGCGTCGTTAGTTGAGATCACCTATCAACTCGGGGATCCACCTTTTAGTAGGTTTCATTATTATACTGCTCTATCCTCCAGCATCGTCGTGTTTGGATCATTGGGTGACATAGTACATCTTCGTGAAACTGCTCGGTGATACACCAACTGTTCCTTTTCACAAACGATTTGATCATTTCCTTCAGGGCTCAGCATAGTGGAACAAAAGGCGAGGATAAGACCTTTTGGTGTCTCACCGAATAGGTTCGGTGATTCTCAGATCTTCATTTCTTCGATCCTTCAGCTACTTTTGTTCATTTTTGCTAAGTAGTGTCCATGCTTTCCCTCAAACGTCAAATACCTTAAACATAAGGTTTTTCATCAGATATTGAGACAAAATATGCATTTGAGGACACTAATTCTATCAAAATATAGCCCTAAATGAGTCCAAATTGTGGATTCATCAACGATCTCCCCCGGCCTCGACTAACCGAAAGAAGAACCCTCCTAAACTCGAAATATTCCATATGTCCCTTTCATGTGTTCTTGTAGAATTTCCATTTGAGACAGCTTCTTTTTGATGTTTTCGTCCCTCTCCCTTTCTTTGTCGAGTTGTTCTTGTGTTAATCTGAAGCACAGTGGGGAAACTTGATCATCTTTGGTGTACCATGCCTGGTTTACTTTAGTCATACCATCTAGGAGAAATGAGACTACTTCAAATGATTGTAACATTATTCCTCCTTATACCAATTTATCAGCTATCCCTTTATTAAAAGAGTCCAAACTATGGTAAAGTATTAGAGCAACAATTCACATGGCAGTCCATGCGTTGGGCACTTACGCAAAAATCTCTTGAACCTTGTCCATGATTCGTGAATTGTTTCACCCTCCTTTTGCTTGAAATTCTGAATGTCGTCCCTCAATTTCATCATTCTGGTTGGAGCAAAGACTCTTTCGTGAAAGGCCATAACCATCTCCTCCAATGATTTGAAAGAGTTGTTTGAAAGCTCGACCAACCATTTAGTAGCTCCCCCGGTCAATGATAATGGAAGTAAGCGAAGCCGTACGGATTCTTGAGGTAGATTCTTTAACGATAAAGGGGTGCATACTTCCAAAAGCTTCGTATATACTCGTGCAGATCTTCATGCTCTAACCCTCCAAATAAACCTCTTAAATGTATGAGCTGGAGTGTCGCGCTAGTAACTTCAAACATTGCATTTCCGTCGGCTTGTGGCATGCAAATTGCACCCATCCCACCCACGTGGGCAGGGTCATAAACACTATTAACATCATCGATGTCATCTCGATGAAAAGCACCACCCATTGGATGAACTGTTTGGCAGCTATTCTCCCCGTTTGCACTCATATGTTCTGTTGTGATACACAAATACTCAAAACAAAACTGAAATTTAAGTGACTAACTATAATTAAAAAGAAAAAAATTCTACTTATCTAAGAATTCTCAAATAACACCACTCCCCGGCAGCGGCTCCATTTTGATGTTTGTGTAATTAAGACAACTTCCCATGCAAGTGTATACGATCATATAATAGTAAAGTAACCCAACCAAGGGTTGGGGTCGAGTCCCAAGGGAGTGGTTTTGAGAATTAGTAGAAAACTAAAATTTAGTTCTAATTAGTCATAGTCAAAGATATTATCGATTAAAACCATGCTAAATCTAAGGGGTGACGCAAGTGCCAATTATCAGTGAGGGTTTTGTCGTAAAAACAGCAAAAATACAAGAAGTACTAATCAAGGAGATGGGGTTCTTGGGATGTGATAGGAATACGGGAAAAACTAAACTATTGGGTACATGTTTTTGACAATAAATCTATTGAATATTTGTGACTAGGCTAGACTATAGAGGGGATAAATTCTCTCTCGAGCATCTTACCCGAATCAAATGGATTCCTCTCGGACACCCACTTGCCGCATGAAGAGCAGCCTCCGCATTAGCCCACTAACTCTCTCGAGTTGAGTGTATGGGAATAAGACTAGGGTTCACTCTCTTGAGCTGAACCTCATGTCGACCCAAACTCACGGGCCATCAATTTAGTAGTCTTAATTTTATGACCTCTCTCTCGAGCAAGTCAAAAACACAAAGTTGAAATCATATTTGCAACTACAATTTCATTAAGTTCCACCACAACTACTAAATGAAATCGCATATAAACAATAAATAAATCATCAACAAGCAAGACCCAACAAATAATCTAACCCATATTCACAAAATCACACCCCAAGAATTGGGTTTTAGCTAGACATGTAAAAGAGATAGAAGTTTATACCATAATGAGATTGCATTCAAATGGGTATGAAGATTTAAGTCTCAAAACAAGCCAAGATTGAAGAATCCACAAGACTCAACTCTAATTTCTTGGAGTTGAAACCCTTTGAATCTTCAAGTTCTTCAAAACCCTCTCCAAACTTATAACTCAAAAGTCTATATTGAAAATTCTACATTTAAAAAATTTGATACTAAACTACAACTCTTCAATGAGTATTTATAGTTTTCAAAAATATGTGCTTCAGCTGGTCATTCGGCGTCGTTAGTCGAGATCACCGATCAACTCGGTGATCCGCCTTTTGGTAGGTTTCATTGCCATCTTGCTCTATCCTTCAGCATCGTCGTGTTTGGATCATTGGGCAACATAGTACAACTTCCCGGAACTGCTCGACGATACGTCAACTACTCTTTTTCACTGCCAATTTGATATTATCCTTCAGGGCTCAGCACACTGGAACAAAAGGCAAGGATAAGACCTTTTGGTGACTCGCCAAATAGGTTCGGCGATTCTCAAATTGAATGAAATCGGAAGGAAAAAGGTGAGGATACTTGGCCTTCATGGCTACTTCTGCTTCCCAGGTAGCTCCCTCTACGGACTGACTCCTCCACAAAACCTTGACTGAAGCAACTACTTTGTTTCTCAACCTTCGAACCTGACGATCAAGGATTTCAGCTGGTACCTCTTCATAAGTAAGACTATCCTTCACAGCCACACTTTCTAAAGGTACAATAGATGCTGGATCACCCATACACTTCTACAACAGCGAAATGTGGAAAACTGGATGCACTGCTACTAGTTTTGTTGGCAACTCTAACTCATAAGCCACTTTACCAATCCTTGTCAAGATCTTGTAAGGGCCTATAGATCTAGGACTGAGCTTCCCTTTCTTGACAAATCTCATCACCCCTTTCATAGGTGAAACTTTCAGGAAAACCCGATCATCAACTTAGAACTCTAGTTCCCTTTTCCTTACATCTTCATAAGACTTCTGGCGACTCTGGGTTGTCTTAAGTCTATCTATAATGAGTTACAATTTCTCCATAGCATCAAGAACTGAATCTGGCCCTATCAAGGCTACTTCACCTACTTCAAACCAGCCAACTGGAGATCTACATCTACGTCCATACAATGACTCAAAAAAGGCCATCTAAATGCTGGAATGGTAACTATTATTGTAGGTGAACTCAATAAGAGGAAGGTGATCATCCCAACTACCCTTGAAGTCGATCACACAAGCTCTCAACATATCCTCTAAGGTATGAATGGTACGCTCTGCCTGACCATCCGTCTGTGGATGAAATGTTGTGCTAAGATTAACCTGAGTACCAAGACTTTTCTGAAATGACTTAGAGGTAAACTAAAGACCTTTATCTGAGATGATAGACAAATGAACCCCATGCAACCTAACTATCTTAGTAATGTAAAGCTTGGCGTAGTCCTTTACTGAATCGGTAGTGTTAACCTCCAAAAAGCGTGAAGACTTAGTAACTCTATCAACTATAACCCAAATGGAGTCATGATGTCTGCGAGTGTGAGGTAAACCTGTGATGAAGTCCATGTTGATCACTTCCTACTTACAAGTAGGAATGTCAATCTCTTGAGTCATACCTCCTGGTTTCTCATGTTCTACCTTGACTTGCTGGCAATTGGGGCACTTAACCACAAAATCTGCTATATCTCTTTTCATGTCATTCCACTAATAGGCTTCCCACAGATCACAGTACATCTTAGTGGTTCCTAGATGAATAGAATATCTAGAGTTATGGGCTTCTACAAGAATCTGTTGTCTCAACTCTCCCATCTTAGTAACACATAATGGACCCTGATAGCAAAGCACACCATCTCCCCTTTGGGAGAAAACCTCAACCCTCTACTGGTGGATTGCACCTTTAGTTCAAGAAATATCAGATCACTGTCTTATTTTTCCTTCACCTCTACTACCGAAGAAGACTCTAACCCATTCTAAAATGTTACACCACTATCTGATAAGCTCATAAGACGAACTCCTAAGAGAGCAAGTCTGTGAACATCCTTTGCTAGTTCCTTTCTTTCTTCCCCAACATGCGCTACACTACCCATAGATAGTTTGCTAAGAGTATCTGCTACCACATTGTCCTTACCGGGATGGTAATGCACACTCATATCATAGTCCTTGAGGAATTCTGGCCAATTCCTCTGGCGAAGATTCAACTTTTTCTGGGTGAACACCTACTGAAGGCTCTTATGGTCTGTGAACATATCCCGTGAACGCCATATATGTAATGTCTCCAAATCTTAAATGCATACACCATTGCTGCTAGCTCGAGGTCTTGAGTTGGATAGTTCTTCTCATGCACCTTAACCTGTGTAGAAGCGTAAGCTATAACTTTACCTCACTTCATCAACACACAACCTAGGCCAACTCTAGATGCATCACAATAGATCACATAACCGTTTGAACCCTCTAGTAGAGTCAAAACAGGAGCTATAGTCAACCTAGTTTTCAATTCTACAAAGCTCTTCTCACAATCATCTGACCACTGAAACTTGACCTTCTTCTGAGTCAACGTAGTCAATGGAGAGGCTATCGATGAAAATCTTTCCACAAACCTTCTGTAATAACCTGCTAGACCCAAAAAACTTTTGATATTTGTAGGAGAGGTAGGTCTGGGCCATTGTTTCACTATTGCTATCTTCTGAGAATCCACTCGGATTCTTTCACTAGACACAATGTGACCAAGGAAAGCAACGGATTGCAACCAATACTCACATTTACTAAACTTAGCGAATAACTGGATCTTTGAGAGTTTGCAGAACAACTCTCAAATGATTCGCATATTCTTCCCCATTCTTAGAGTAAATGAGGATATCATCAATAAAGACGATAACAAACAAGTCCAAGTACTTCATCAAATTCATGAAAGCTGCAGGTGCAGTGGTAAGTCTAAATGGCATAACTACAAATTGATAATGACCATACTGAGTTCTGAAGGCTATCTTCGGAATGTCACTATCTTTGACTTTGAGTTGATGAGAGGTCTATCTTTGAGAAATGACTAGCACCTAGAAGTTGGTCAAATAAGTCATCAATCCTGGGGATGGGATACTTATTCTTGATTATGACCTTGTTCAACTTCCTATAGTCAATGCACATTCTAAGAGAACCATCTTTCTTCTTCACGAACAACACTAGTGCACCCCATTGGGAAATACTAGGTCTGATGAAGCCCTTATCTAAAAGGTCTTTTAACTGGAGTCATTCTATAAGGAGGAATAGAGATAGGCTAGGTATCTGGAAGGAGATCAATTCCAAAGTCAATTTCCCTATCAGGAGGAACTCCGGGAAGATCTTCTCGAAACACGGGAACTCGTTAACTACGAGACTGACTCAAGATTTGGGGTTTCAGAGCTTAAATCCTTATCTCGTACTAGATGATAGAGGTATCCCTTAGAAATCATCTTTCTGGCATTAAGGTAAGAAATGAATCGACCTATAGGCGATAAGCTACTACCATTCCATTCTAAGATTGGCTCATTTGGAAATTGAAAAAATGAACAATCCTAGTTCTACAATCGACAAGGCATAGCAGGAATGTAACCAATCCATGCCTAGAATGACATCGAAGTCTACCATTTCTAACTCTACAAGGTCTGGTGAGGTGACTTTCTGGGAGACTGTGACAGGGCAATTTTTGAATACCCGTCTAGCTATTACTGGGTCACCGACTGGAGTAGAGACTGAAAAAGGTTCTGAAAGAGTTTCTGGACTAACATCGAATTTGACTGCTATATAAGGAGTTACAAAGAAAAGAGTAGCCCCTAGATCTAACAAAGCATAAACATATAAGTCAAAGACTCGTAACGTAACAGTGACTACATCTGGAGAGTCTTCCTGATTCTGGTGAGCCTGAAGAGTATACAACTTGTTTTGGCGCTGTCTGCCACCTGTACCAGATGAGTTACCCTGATGAGTCGAGCTACCTACTAGTGCTGCTAAAGTTTTAGACTGAGCTCTACCATTGTTATCTCTTTGACCCTGTCTAGAAGGACAATCTTTCAACCTGTAACCAGACTGACCACACCAAAAGCATCATTCCTTTCCTTCAAGGTACTCACCCGGATGGTTCTTACCACACTTAGGACATGTTGGGTAGGTTTTGGTACCTAAAATACTTCCCTGAGACGTAGAGCCTGATGCCCTTCCCTTCTGATCATAACGGGACTTAGAGGATGGACCACTAGCTGATGAAGGTGCTGGAGTTGAAGACTTCTGCTGAAATTGCGAGCGATTACCACCACCCTATTTTTGTTGAGAATAGTCATAGTTCCCAGTCCTAGACTTCTTGTTCTCCTTGGCCTGTTCCCTAAGCTTATCACCCTCAACCTGCTGAGTGTGAGTCATGAGCCTAGAGATGCTCATATCTTCAAGTAAAATGGCATTCCTACACTCTGTCTTCACTAAATCTGACACTCCATATAGAAACTTATTCATTTGGGCCCTGGAATCAGAAACTAAGTTAGGAGCATACCTGGAGAGTTGGGTAAACTTATACTCTTAGACTATCATGCTACCTTGTCTTAAGTTCATAAATTCCTGAGCTTTTCCCTCTCTTAACTCTCTTGGGATGAACCTATCTAGAAAGGTCTCACTAAAGCAATCCCAAGTGATCCGAGTTGCATCTGTACCCCTATTCTCTTTCCACTGAGTATACCAGATATGAGCCATATCCTCAAGTTGGTACGATGGTAACTCAACCCGATCATTCTCGATTACCTGCATCACTTCAAAGATCTTCTTGACCTCATCAATGATGTTTTGCGGATCCTCACCAATATGAGATCCTAAGAACTCTGGCAGATTCATCCTAACAAAATCTCGCACTCTGGCTGCAGCTGACCTAACATTAGCATCTGCCTGACCTGGAACCCGCTGATTATTCTGGTTGGCCACACTCTGAGCCAACATCTGAATGGCGTTCATGAACTCTGCATTCAAAACTTCTTGATCTAGGACTGGAAGAGTTGCATTTGCATTCCTGGCATTCGCATTCCTGGCGTTAGGTCTACAAGTAGGCATGATTACTGAAACGTAGAACGTCAAGTTAGAATGAGGAATTAATCATACCTTACGCACGATAAGACTAACAAGAAAAATGAAGATTCTTCCTAAAACACTTTGTAGCCTCTCTCTCATTAGATGTAGTGCGCACTACACACCCATGAAAAAGACTCTACCTAGCGCGACCTTTCAGACATCCTAGGACACTTTAACCTAGTGCTCTGATACCAACTTTGTCACGCCCCGAGCTACCTCCAAGACGCAGACACGGGACCTAGGATCACAAGTGACCCCAAGCTAACCCTACTGGCATGACATGAGCATACTAAGAGTAATAATAATAATAATAACTGATACGGAAGCTAATCATAAGTAAATCTTAAATGATGGGGAAATACCCATATACTAAAACTGAATATAACAAATCTGGGAGTTTAATATAGGAGAAATATTGAACTCCAATACCAAACTGAATCTAACTTTGTCTGAAAATGGTCTCTAACTGACTAGAAGTGCTGGGACATGCCCCAACTAAATCTAGTAAAATTAAAACTAAAAGACTGAAATGCTGAAGTAAATAACATGACTATTGTCCTCGGAGAATGAGGACTCACCACTGACGCTGCTGAGCTAGAGATCGGGAACCTATCTATGCGTGATTTGAATGCTGAGGACCTGAACCTACATCACGAGAAGATGTAGCGCAGAGTATGTGTCAATACTTGAAAGGTACTAAGCATGCAAGATAGAATAAAGTTGAAATAAGCATATAACTAAACAAGCAATAAAGCAAGAATATAAACTAAACATGATATAGATACTGAATACTGAACTAACTGAATACAAAGACCACTTTTATAACATATTGATACTTAAAATTGACTGTACTGAAATGTGAACAATGCAATAGAGTCTGACTGAACTATGGGAGCTTTTAATAACTGACATTAAACCACATGAGCAAAATATAGAAACCCTAAGTCTAGTTAATAATAGGAAATCAAGAATCTGATTGAATTCTAGGGACCTAATGGGCGAAAGGAACCGACTAGTGAAATCCCACATACCTAGTAACGAATTCCACGGAGAAATCCTTTGATTTCAGGGCTAGAACTGGAGGAAACTTGTTGCATTCTTGAACTACTGTTCTTGACTTCTTTCTCCTCTTAGCGTTCTAAGTCTTGTTGAATGATCTGACTTAGCCGGTCCACTCCTAGTGGCGTAAGCCGCCCATTTAGCAGGAGTGACCCGGGGCATGTTAGACACTAAATAGGATTTCAAGTAGGCTCCAAGCCCCCGTGGATCAACATCCACTCACAAAGAATCATAAAACTCTCCAAGCCTGAAACACTCTAATCCCGAGAAAGCATAAAACCTTCACTAACGCATTGGAGCCGAAGATATAGGGAGAGAAGGCACAAAGTCTACAAGCTGCAAAAACACCTACACTAAAACTCATACTATCATACCCAATTCTGTTATTTAAGACTACAAGGATCTAGTCTGTATGAAACTACAGTGAAGATGAAAACAGGGCAAGAAGGCTCGCAAGTCTAACACAAACTAGTCTTAGACTAAAGTTGAACAAGCTCAATAAACAAGTAACAACAAAAGTAGTTCAAAACAAGATGCAACAACCCATATAAACCACCAGCTAGCATGGTACTAAACCCGAAACAATACCGATCAACCCTTAAACATGGTATTTAAAAGGAGAAATAAGAATAATTAGGTACACGCCCCCAATTCACTCTAATCAACATGTATTTATGCATTCAAGCTCAAACTAAAAAAGAAGACGTCATAGCCTTCCTATAGGCCAACTGTTGACACCAAATTTTGGTATGATATTTTTAAAGTTAATACTTTTAAGTATTTATTCGTTAAATAGTTCAAAATACATGTTTTTGCAATTTTATTGCAATTATTTTTATAATTATCCTTATTTATCAAAATATTAGAATTTTTATAGGTTAATTATGCTTATATTATTTTTTGTCACAATCAATTGAACATGTTGTGAATATTTTTTCAATTTAATTAAGTCATTATTTTTGTTAAAATTGCATCTTTTATATGCCATTCATTTTAATTGTTGCATTTGTTAATACAAATTTTATTTGTTAATTTTATTAATATTCTTTTTGGTGTTTTTAGCAAAGTCTAGAAATACTATTAAATACAGATAAGATTTGCGTACACATATATTTTATTAGCTAGTGGTTTTAAAATCTCTATTCAAACAATTTCTTGATGATTAAGTTAGTGCTGGCGGATAAGATTTTAGATAATGGATGCAATTTTCAGAATTTTTAGTCTATAGAAATTTCTTGTAGTGTTCATATTTTTCCAGTGACAAGCTCACCGGAGCTCCGCCAGAATCCATGGATTCCACCACTAAAGACCCATTTTCAATTTTTTTCCGCCAGACCCACCGAAAACAACAGCCCAACCAGAAGCTCCAAAAGCCAAACCCACCTCTATTTCTTCCTCAAACAACCAAATCTCCAACACAAACGAGCAGTGAACAGTTCCAAGCTTCGTTACCACCAGAATCACCACTAAACTGCCTGAGAAACATCTGTAACAGCTGCCGGTAAAACCATTCATGGCTTCAAACATACTGCACAACCTCCATATCACCGCCTGAAACCAAAGCCGTCCATTATCCATTGATAACTTGATCTTTCCGGTAAACCCATTCCTCTTCTTTTTGTTTTACTACATTCTATTCATTGGTTTGATTTTTTGTATTTCTCATATATATTTATCGAAATCTAATAATTTTGGAAAATGGCATTGTCATTATCTGGTTGTTCACTGCTTTACACATTCTTAGGTTTTAGTTCAAAGTCTGCTTGTTAGATTGATTAATGTTTTGATGTCTAGTTTGGTTTTCCTTCATTGTTAATTAATTTGTTAATGGCTTTAGGTATATGTTGCTACTTTATTTTGTTCACACGTTATTTGTCTAATTTTCGGGTTAATTTAGTTGGTTAATACTATGTTGTTTTCAATATTTTATTTCTTGTCCATTTTTGTTGAACTATTGCTATATAAAATGTTACCTTAGAACTTGAACTAATTTAGTGATTATGATTTTGATGCTTTTAATTGTTTGATATCGATTAATATTCACAGCCTTCTAATGTTATGTAGTCGTTTTAGTTTTTTTATAGTTATTATTATATTATATTACAATTTAAAATTGGCCAACGAAAAAAATCTCTCCGCTGGTTTTAGAGGCCTCCCCATTTTAAATGACAGAAATTTAGTTTAAGTTGTAGTATATGTTATATGCTACAAGTTAAAATTGGCCGATGAAGAAATCCCAAGGCCTCACATGTTCATAAGAAATTTTTTTAGTTTTTAAGTTATTATTTGATTCATTCATTTTTTTTTTCATTTTTATTTATTACAAATACTTTTACTAACTGACTTTACAAGTACCCATAGTTGCTTGCGAAGAAGCTATTCGGATGGAGTTGGAATTATATTTTTTATTCATATTTGTGTATATTATGAATGTTAGGCTAACCCTCGGCCGATTCTTATGATATTGTTTTATTTTATTATTTGTGTATATTCCATGTTTATTATACCTGTATATTATTCCTCAATTTGAAAAAGTGAATCCAGCAGAGACCCACAATTGTGGATTTCTAAGGATGCCTAATACCCGTCCTTCGCAATAACTTGAACCCTTACATTGAATCTATTTGTTCCTAGACATTCTTTTAAGTTAACATATTAATTTGTTTCCTAATTTTCCACAAATTTGGTGGCGACTCTCTTTAAATCCCCTTTAAAATTGTTTTATTCTTTAAACTCTTTATTTGTTAACATTAAATTAATTTTCTGAGTCACCGCGACGCTACACCTTTTCAAGATGTCAACAAAATGGTGACTCCACTGGAGATATAGAGGTTCTAACCAGTATATATGAAAAAAAAAAATCAAATTGAGAAGATGTTTCTTTCATTATGTTATAGAATGTATCATGTATATTGTACTTGTTATTTATTCATTATTTGTTTAATTATATGTTTGTTGGCATTGCATCATGACATATTTTCCAACATTTGGCATTTTTTATTTCTTTCTTAAAGGACGATTATGCGGGCCGCAGTCATTTGTTATCCAAATTATTTATCGTGGTACCCTGACGAATGTAGTTGGCCATGGATGGTCAATGGTTGCTAACCTCCCTATCCATTTGTCCACTTGGGTCACTGGTCCACTTTTAAATAAAGTCCACTATTAATTACCTACCATTAGAACATTCATAATCTCAATCCAGTTTCCATTCAAGTCAAAATCTATAAGAACTATGTTTTACATGACTCCTGCTTCAACAGGATACGTAGGCACCACAACGACTTGGTCATGTTCCCCATAAGCTTTTCATTATTTAAAAATGAAAACTGGGGTGAAATCTTTTAAAGAGGTCTCCAAAAATTTCAGAAAGGAGATAGTTACTACGAGATGAATATAGGGGGTTGTTAATGTTGAAACAAGGGCAAAATTCTTGAGGAAAGCCCCAAAAATTTCACCAATTTTGTACTCAGACACTAGATTTATTAGTCATCGCTCTGAGTTAATCAATATTATTGCATTAATTTCTTGCACATGATGATATATTCAGTGTATATACATATCTTTGATTTTATTTTTCTTACATTCTATTAAAAAATTATTGTTTGACAATATTTTCAAGTTTCGGTGGTCCGCCCTTCAATGTGACATATTAATTCATCATTTTAGTTACTTTTTCTTCAAAAATCAAAATAAAATTATTTCACATTTTTAAAATTTGGGTTGTCCGCCCTTCAATGTGACTCATTTTATTTTTTTTTCTTTCAAAAATTCATATGTTTTTTAGAACTTATGTTTTATACCATATTTGAACGAATTAGGCCAACCTAATTCGCATCGTAATGAGATACGTAGGCAGCTCTTTTAAGGTTCGGTATTCTTTATTCAAAAGAATTTTTATTTTTGATGCTTTTTAAAATGTTTATATTTTAAAAAAAAAAAATCATTTTGAACTTGAAAGGTGACAACACAGTTAGAGTCTGCATATGAAAAAACCAACTGATACAATAGAGAAAGATTGTCTTCTTGTTAAGTTATGGGTTCTTTTGGTACCTCTCGTTCATACTTTGTTACGTTTGAAAATATTATCTTGCATGCATTCAAGATTAGAGAAAAACCAGAATCATTGTTTCATGTGCATTGTGTGGTGAGTTTTGAATTAAATTCAATTGTATTGCATTGTTGATCTAGAACTTGACCTGAATATTTATTGAGGATAAATACTGAGTAATATTTTATTTGAGAAATGATTGTAGGCCTTCACGTTTGTGCCTCTCAAAGCTCACCAAATAACATCAATCCTTAGTATGTCCCCACTTTGAGCCTTAAGCCTTTTCTTTGGACAATCACATTTTAGCCTATACCCTTTCTAAGTGCATATACGAGCTATCCCTCTCTTGCCCTGACATTCTTGAGCACACTGAAAATATGCAAGTTACAAAAGAAGAGTCAAAGTTCAAATTTGTCAAAGACAAATGTTGCAAAGTCCCTGAAAGTCAAGAATATAAAAAATGACTTCAAAAGAAAGAAGAAAAAGTTAAAAATTCTGCACAAGTTCAAGAAAACAAAATTTCAACAAAAGAAGAATACTCCAATAAATCAGGAGAAACTTCAAATGATGATGAGAAGGTGAAAAGCTCAGACAGAGAAAGCATCAAAAGAAGTCAATAAGTACAAAATGAAGGGACAACAAATAGGATCAAACGTTAAAAGCGTAGCAAACATTGAAAGCACTTATTTTAGTGCAATGCTCTTGAAGGTATTAAGTCACTTTCATCCCAAATGACTATTCTACCCATCTCTAAGCCTACATTACAAGTCAATAACAAGCCCTACATGATTTTATTTCAAATGTTCTCACATCAGTTGAGATTTACATGATGGAGAAGTCCCTATGGTATCACAATTGCACATGTTGAATATATTGCTGAGTGTGAGTGTATTTCACAAAATGTCCTCAAATTAAAATACTTTAAATGTGTAAAAATTGAGATTTCCTTTGTTGTGAGGGAACTTAAACATGATGCTAGGTCAACTTCAAAATCTTTGTTTGTATCAAAATGAGAAAATCTTGTTGTTAGTTAAGTACATTTGAGGTACCAGTTGAATCCATAGGAATTATCTCGAAGTCAATCAAAGTTGAAGGAGAGAATTGTGAGAATATTTTGAAAAATATTAATTATTTTTTCTAACAAATTTAAAATATGTTTCATTTTCCAGAAAATAAAGATAAGTTGATACCCACTTTTTAGTAGTTGTCCAAATAAACTTTGTGCACCGTCTAATTGTTGATACTTATCCAAACTAACTTTGTGGACCATTTCATTGTTGATACTTTTCCAAACCAATTTTGTGGACCATTTCATTGTGATACTTGTCCAAACCAACTTTCTGGACCATTTCATCGATTATATTTGTCCAAACTAACTTTGTGAACCGTTTCATAGTTAAAATAATATTTTTGGGTCGGCATACCCTTCAAAATGGAATCTTTTTATTTTTGGATCGTTATACCCTTCAAATTGACATCATTTTAAATTTAGGTTGTCATAACTTTCAAAATGACATATTTCATAAATTAACTTGTTATCTCAACACAATGATGCTTTTTAAAATTGGTTTGTCATGCAGTTCAAAATGACACTTTTATCGGTTATTCCTTTTTATATTGACATTTTTTTTCTAAAATTCAGGATGTTATTATGTTCTAAGTGTTGCAATGTTTCATCACCTTTTTCATTGTTCATATGAGGTCATGTTTGCATAATTTATGCTGCATTTATGTTACAAGTGCTACTAATCATTGTGTTGCAAATTTTGTTGTTCAAGTTGGGGCGTCTGCCTTTCAAAGAGACATGTTGGGTTGTCACATCCCTTTAAGTTTCATATTAAGTTCAATATTGGGTTTTAATCTCCCTTCAAAATACTTGTTAAGTTCAAATTTGTCGTCTATCTTTCAATAGACACGATGGGTGGTCACATCCCTTCAAGTGACATATTAAGTTCAAGATCGGGTTGTCATCTCCCTTCAAATGACCCAACAAGTTCAAAATTAGTCGTTTGTCTTTCAAGAGACACATTGGGTTGTTGCCTCTCTTCAGTTACATGATACATTCATATTGGATTGTTCGCCTTTCAAAGGGACACGTTTGGTTGGCACCTCCCTTCAAGTAACATATCAAGTCCAAATTGGGTTGTCTGCCTTTAAAAGAGACATGATGGGTTATCAAATTCCTTCAATTGAAATGGTATATTCAAATTGGTTCGTCTGCCTTTCAAGAGACACGTTGGGTTGTCACCTCCCTTTAAGTGACATATTATAGTCAAATTGGGTCATATGCCTTTTAAGAGACATGTTGGGTTGTAACATCATTCAAAATGGCATGTTAAGTTCATGTTGGGTTGTCTTCCTTTCAAGAGATAAGTTAAGCTTTTCCCTCGTTCAAAGTGACATGTTATTTGCATTGTCCTCCTTTCAAAGAGGTACACTACCTTCGTTGTGCAATTTTGAAAGTAACATCTAAGATATTTGGATGTTTTTCAGTTTAATATCAATCCATGCCTTTTGGTTATTATTTTTAGTCTCGTTGGCGAGCGTAGACTATTGTTTAAAATCTTTACTAACGTTTCATATTATTTTTTTCAAAGTTTATTAAATCAAATTTGAGTTCGGCAACTTTGTTTGACAAGGATCTCTTTCATCGATCCTAATTAAAAAAAGGGGCAAGTTGTTGACACCAAATTTTGGTATAATATTTTTAAAGTTAATACTTTTAAGTATTTTATTCATTATAAAGTTCAAAATACATGTTTTGCAATTTTAGTGCAATTTTTTTTATAACTATCCTAATATTTATCATTTGTTGTTCAAAACATATGTTTTATACCATATCTGAACAAACTAGACAAACCTAATTCTCATCTCAATGAGATATGTAGGAATCCCTTTTACAGTTCGGTATTCTTTATTCAGAAGTATTTTTATTTTTTATTCTTTTTAAAATGCTTATATTTTTTTTTTAAATCAGTTTTTACTTGATTGGTGCCTTCACAATTAGAGTGTGCATAGGAAAAAATAATTGATGCAATGGAGAAAGATTGACTTCTTGTTGCATCATGGATTCTTTTGGTACCTCTGGTTCCTAATTTTTTTACGTTTGAACATATTATCTTGCATTCATTCAAGATTAGAGCAAAATCAGAATCATTATTTCATGAGCATTGTGTGGTGAGTTTTGAATTAAATTCAATTTTGTTGTGTTGTTGATCTAGAACATGGCCTAAATGTTTGTTGAGGTGAAACCATGAGTAATGTTTTATTTGAGAAATGATTATACACCTTCTTTGACCCGTTTGTGCCTCTCAAAGCCTATAAAGTGACATCAATCCTCAGTATGTCCCCACTTTGGGCCTTAAGCCTTTTCTTTGGACAATCACATTTTAGCCTATACCATTCTATGTTCTTACGCACTACCCTTCTCTTGGCCTAGCTTTCTTGAGCACACTAAAGACGTGCAAGTTACAAAAGAAGAGTCAAAGTTTAAATTTGTCAAAGACAAAAGTTTCAAAGTCTCTGAAAGTTAAGAATACAAAAATAACTTCAAAAGGAAGAAAAAATAGTTGAAAATTCCCCACAAGTTCAAGCAAACACAATATCAGCAAAAGAAGAAGAATACTCCAAAAATTCAAGAAAAACATCAAAAGATGATGAGAAGGGGATAAGCTCAGAAAAGCAAAGCTTCAAAAGAAGTAAAAACTACAAAACGAAGTGACAATAAAAAGGATCAAATGTTAAAAGCGTAGCAAACGTTGAAAGTACAAATTCAGTGCAATGGTCTTGAAGGGATTAAGTCACTTTTATCCTAAATGACTATATACTCATCCCTAGGCCTACATTACATGTCAATAACAAGCCCTACATGAGTTTATTTCAAATTTTCGTAGATTAAAGGAGATTTACATGAAGTCCAAGCATATGGTATCACAATTGTATGAGTTGAATATGTTGTTGAGTGTGAGCGTATTTCACAAAATGTCCTCAACTCAAAACACTTTAAATGTGTGCAAATTGATACTTCCTTTGTGGTGAGGGTACATGAAACATAATGTTAGGTCTAATTCAAAACCTTTTTTTTGTAGCATGATAAACAAATCTTATAATTACGTATATACATTTTAGGTGCCACTTGAATCCATAGGAACTACCTTGAAGTCAATCTCTGTTGAAAGAGAAAGAATTGTAAGAAAAATTTGTACAATATTAATTGTTTGTGCTAACCGAATTATAATATGTTTAAAATAAAAATGGGTTGATACCCACTTTTCATTAGTTGTCCAAACCAACTTTGTAGACGGTTTCATTGTTGATACTTGTCCAAATAAATTTTGTGGATGATTTCATTATTGATACTTATCAAAAGTAACTATGTGGATGGTTTAATAGTTAAAATTGTACTTACAGGTCGTCATACCCTTTAAAATGACATTTTATTTGGGTCGTCATACCCCTCAAAATGACATCATTTTAAATTAATGTGTCATACCTTTCAGAATGACATCTTCTATAAATTAATTTGTTATCTCAATAAAATGATGCTTTTGAAAATTGGTTTGTCATGTCGTTCAAAATGACACTTTTTATCTGTTATTCCTTTTAAATTGACATTTTAAAAAAAAAATAGGATGTTATTATGTTCAAAAAGATGCATTCATCACCTTGTTCATTGTTCATTTGAGGCCATGTTAGCATAATTTATGTTGCATTTATGTTACAATTGCTACTAACAGTTGTGTTGGAGATTTTGTTGTTCAAGTTGAGTTGTCCGCCTTTCAAAGAGACACGTTAGGTTTTCATATCCCTTCAAGTGACATATTAAGTTTAAAATTAGGTTGTCATCTCCATTCAAATGGCATGTTAAGTTCAAATTGATCATCAGCCTTTCAATAGTCAAGTTGGGTTGTCACATCCCTTCAAGTTACATATTAAGTTCAAGATTGAGTTGCCATTTCCATTCAAATGACATGAAAAGTTCAAAATTGGTCGTCTGCCTTTCAAGAGACGTGTTTGATTTTCTCCCCCTTCAAGTGACATGTTACATTGAAATTTGGTCGTTCGCCTTCCAAAGAGACACGTTGGGTTGTCACCTCCCTTCAAGTGACGTAACATGTTCAAATTGAGTTGTTTTCCATTCAAAGAGATAAGATGGGTTGTTACATTCCTTCAGGTAACATGTTTTATTCAAATTGTTTTGTCTGCCTTTGAAGAGACATGTTGGGTTGTCACCTCCCTTCAAGTGACATATTATATTCAAATAGGGTCGTCTGCCTTTCAAGAGACACATTGGGTTATCACCTTGTTCAAAGTAGCATGTTAAGTGCAATTTGGATCGTCTGCCTTTTAAGAGACAAGTAAAGTTGTAACCTCGTACAAAGTGACATGTTTTTAACATCGTCCTCCTTTCAAAGAATTAGACTACCCTCATTGTGCATTTTTGAAAGTAACATTGAAGGTATGTGAATGTTTCAGGTGATGATCAATCCTTGCCTTTTGTTTATTCTTTTCAGCCCCGTTGGCGCACATAGAGTATTTTTTTAAAAGCTATACTAACATCTCATATTGTTTTGTCCAAATTTTACAAGACCAAATTTGGGTTCATCAAGTTTGTTTGACCAGGATCTCTTTCATTGATCCTAATCAAACAAAGGGGCAAGTTGTTAAGACCAAATTTTGGTATGATATTTTTAAAGTTAATACTTTAAAGTATTTTATTCTTGAAATAGTTCAAATACATATTTTGTAGTTTTAGTGCAATTTGTTGATAATTATCCTTATTTTAAACTATTAGGATTTTTATCGGTTAATTTTGTTTATATTATTTTGTGCCACAATTAGTTGAATACATTGTGAATATTTTTTCTGATTGATTAAGTCATTATTTTTTATTAAAATTTCATCTTTTACGTGTCATTCATTTTAATTGTTGTATTTGTTAATACTTATTTTATTTGTTACTTTTATTAATATTCATTTTAGCATTTATAGCACATTCTAAAAATACAATTAAATATGGATAAGATGTGCATATAGATATATTTTATTAGCTAGTGATTTTAACCCACGGTTTTAAGCTAATGGTATTGTACTAAAGTTTTTTTAATTTTCTATTTAAATAAGGTTTTGGTCATTAAGTTAGTGGTGGCGGATAACATTCTAGATTATGGGTGTAATTTTCAGATTTTTTAGTCTTTCGAAATTTCTTTTAGTGTTCATAATTTGCCAATGACAAGCTCACCGGAGCTCCACTGAAATCCCGCGAGTCCAAGCTTCGCTGCAACCAGGGTCACCGCCGCCAGTCCCCTTCACGATTTCTTTTCTATTTTTGTAGATTCTCCAGCGAAACCCCCCAAAACCACCACTGTTCATCCTTAATGTCACACCACCAAACAGCATACTCACCAGCACCGCACCACTCGGAACCACAGCGAACCAGTCAACTTTGGTAAAGCTTGAAACCATAGTCATGAACTGACCCAAATCTGACCAAATTTGCGAGGTTGCCGGTTGATGGCTTGATCTTTCCGGTAAACCCATTCCTCTTCTTTTTGTTTTACTACATTCTGTTCATTGGTTTTGTTTCTATTTGATTTTGTGTGGTTCTCATATAGATTTGTCCAAATCTAATATTTCTGGAAAATGGCATTGTCATTATTTGGTTGTTCACTGTTTTACCCATTCTTAGTTTTTAGTTAAAGTCTGCTTGTTAGATTGATTAATGTTTGGATGTCTAGTTTGGTTTGTTTTTTTTTACTGTTAATTAATTTGTTATGGGATTTAGATAGATATTGCTACTTTATTATGTTCACAGGTTATTTGTCTAATTTTCGGGTTAATTTAGTTGGTTAATACTATATTGCTTTTAATATTTTATTTCTTGTCCATTTTCTTTTGAATTATTGCTATATTAAATGTTGCCTTAAACCTTTAACTAATTTTGTGATTATGATTTTGATGGTTTTAATTATTTGCTATCGGTTAATATTCATAGCCTTCCAATGTTATGTACTCGTTTTTAATTTTTTTTTATAGTTACTATTATATTATATTATAATTTAAATTGACCAATGAAAAAATCTCTCTGACGGTTTTAGAGTCCTTCCCATTTTAAAAGACGAAAATTTAGTTTAAGTTGTATTATATATTATGTTCTACAACTTAAAATTGGTCGACAAAGAAATTACTGTAGATTTTCTAGGCCTCCCACCTTCATAAGACAGATTTTTATTTTTAAAGGTTCTTTCATTTTTATTCATATTTATCTATTACTAACACTTTTACTAAGTGTCTTTACAGGTAACCATAGTTGTTTCCGAAGAAGCTATTCGGATGGAGTTGGAATTATATTTTTTATGCATTTTTGTGTACATTATTGATGTTAGGCAAACCCTAGGCCGATTCTTATGTTATTGTTTTATTTTATTATTTGTGTATATTGCATGTTTATTATACCTGTATATTATTTTTATCTCCTCCTCAATTTGAAAAATAGAATACAGCGAAGATTCACAATTGTTGATTTTGAAGGATGTCTAATACATTCCCTTCGCAATAACTTGAACGCACGGTTATATAGAATCTATTGGTTCCTAGACATTCTTTTAAGTTTATATATTAATTTGTTTCCTAATATTCCTCAAATTAGGTGGCAACTCTTTTTAAACCCTCTTTAAAATTATTTTATTCTTTAATCTCTTTATTTGTTAAAATTTGATTAATTTTTTGAGTTGTGCCTTTTTGGGATGTCAACACCGACCACGCGCGCTCAAAATCACAAGGCTGGAGCTTTTCCTTTCTAAACAACCACTGAATGCTTCTATGCTATAAAAAATAGGATCACAACATCAATGTGATTGTTTATTGTTTAGACTCAAAAAACACATAAAATAAAAATAAATCAATTTTAGAGTCAAACAGGAATTGTGGTACATGCACCATAATTTCCTTAATTGACTTCGTTAAAAGGTTCTAAGCCATGCCAAAAACTTGTGTTCAAACACTGAACAAAATTCGGGGCTCGGATCAGCAAACAACAATCACATGCAATGAATCAACAATTAGCTCAAATAAAGGAACCAGGACAACTACTAGAATGCTAATTTCACCTCAAACGAGGGTCCACCAAAACATTCCAATCTTAACACGGTATAGCCTCAACAATTCTGGACGTGCGAGACTTCTAATCACTCAAATCCGACTTAAAACGAGAGAGAGAATACACTTTGAATTTCACAATCAACCTGCCTTGCGTCTGATCTGTTTTAAAAGACCACACAAATCTCCTCTGCGCAAACGCGGAAGACCCCCACAAATGTGGAGCCCATGAACACGACGATGGATTCACGATCTTATCCTGGATGAAACTGGAGCCCCACGTTCGGTGCATGACCTTGGTATGTGGCCCTCAGGTCGCCTAACCTCGGGCCTGGAGGAAACTGGAGCCCCACATTTTGGCTAGTTCTAAATCTCCGACAGGGCATTCTGAATTCTTTCAGAACCCCAGGCATGCAAACAAAATATGCAACCTTAAAAAATTTGATATTCCTAAATTAACAGAGTAGTCAAAATTCCGATACAAGGTCATCTCCACAAAAGGTGGATCCCACCCCCAAACTCTATTTTAAGACAAAATCCACTAAGGGCCTCAAAATTAGCCCAAAAGCCTTGCAATCCAAAAGAAGGGTCATACTGCACCAAACCCTACATTTCAGAGCTAACTGTGGCGATGGAATTCTTATTCGAGCTCGTTTACTCACAATGTTGTCTAAACTCAAATTTAGGCTTTAATTTGAAAGTTAAAATGCATTATCACACAGTCTCAGACTAAAAGCCCCAATAGTCATGTTGACCAGGCTACTAGCCCAAAATGACCCTTCAAGTGTTGATGGTATCATCAAAATTTGATTCTGAGGTCATTTTGTTGAACTTTTGATCAAACTAAACTTTTGAAGGTCTAAAAGCTTCAAAATACTAAAACTCGCATAAAAAATAAATGAACGACTAGGTGATCGAATTCTCAGTCCCATCAAGTCATAAATTACTTGGGGTCAGTATTGAAAAGCTCTAAACGACAAGCATGTGGCTTAAACACAGAAATGACCTAGAGGTCATTACACTTGTGCTAGTAAGTCAAAGATGACAAATTGTGATGCATTCTCTTATTTGAATCAAGTGAAGGACAAGTTTCCAAATCAAAGGGAGAAGTATAGCATGTTCCTTGTTGTTATGATGAACTTGAAGAGAAAAAAAGTTTTCTACTACAAATTGCATATTCTCAATAGTCATTAATTTCTATTATGATTTGATGATTTATGTGAGACTAAGTCTTTTATATTCCTCATAAAATAGCTACCATTGGTGTAATCGAAAAAGCAAAAGAATTATTTCAAGGACAATCTAGTTTTCTCCGTGGTTAAAATTCTTTTTTAGTCAAAAGGCTATGAAATAATCCTAAATGATGAAGATGATAAAGCATATTTCATGGGACTAGCACTCAGTTTTGTGGGGAAAAAAACAAAGGTTATATTTACGTTACCTTATTATTTTAATAATAAAGGGTCTATCATTTTATTCATTAAGAAACGTTACTCCTAAATTATTGCAAACTTCTTGTATGAACGTTTTGAAATTGATAGCGAACTCATAGATATTTTTTCCATGTTAAGAAGGGGTGCAAGAACGCCAAAGAGGTGTAAGATGAGGTGACAAATATTTATAATTTGAGAACATTGATTTATAGGCAACCCTCGTGTTCTTGTTTATAAGTATTTGTTTTTATATGTGTAGGTTGTTGTACTTCTCAAAGACCATCGAGATTCGCTAGAAGAGTTCAAAAAAATCATTTAGGATGATTCAATTACTGATAATCTGTTGTCTTATTTAAACGACGCTAAAATATTGATGAACTGAAATATAACACTTTTATCATGATCCTTGTGTCAAATATACATCGCTATGTGAATTTAATATAAAAACATATTTTAAATAGTTCGATTTAATACATATTTTGTTCTAAATTATTGTTCATCCTTTGTTTCATCTATCCCTACATTATTTACTTAATAATGAACTTAGATCATATGTTCGGTATATCATTTTTTCTTTATTTTTACATTTTTTGTTAGTATATTTTTACAATAAACATAATACAATGTTTGTATTAATAATGAGTATGTAAAGGGTTATAGACTTATCTATTAGCGTAACTATAATGAAAAAAATTCTTATGAAAAAATAACTCATCTAATCCATCCTAGTTTTTTATAATCCATCCATTTATTAGCTCGTCCATTTCAATCCATGCCGTAAAAAGTTAGACTAATATATCGGCCTGATTGACCCATGGATCAAACTGTTTAAATAAATTTTTTCTTATTTGATATGCTATACATTGGTGTAATAAAGAAATATTATAATTTTAATAGGTACCAAAAATGTATAAATGAACAAATAAAGCAATTGAAACTTAGTAAGAGTGGGCAGATTGGGAAATAATCCACATTTTATCCCAATAAATTTCAACCAAAATAACTTTTGAGTGAGTCAATAATTCATCTATTTATTAATTTAAATTCAGCTTAATTTAGCTTGACCGACCCATTTGACAAATATAGTAATCTTTAGGAGAGTTAGAGTTTAGATCACATAAATTTAGTTAGAAGAAATGTGATCTTATAACCTTCTTTCCATTTGAAATAGATAGAAATGATGGTAAACTTATCGCATAGTTATAATATTCAGTTTTATTTGGTAAAATCATTTAAATTACCCTCATAAAGTCATCCTATTTTGAATTATAGAGTAAGTAAAACATACAATATTATATACTCTAATTCCTCCTTGTGAAAATGGAATTATAATTTTAAAAATTAAATATTCACAATAGTCTTTGTAATGACACGATTGGTCATTTTTGAAAATTTTTGTAAACTTAGCGTTTCACACCTCCCGACATCGATCCTGAGTAATTTCTAACTGAGTTTTGAAATTAATTTCAAGCTTTGAGTAAAAAGATATGAATTATGTAAGTTTTTTATTTCAAAAGGCTAAATTTGTTTAAAAAGAGTTTTTGGTGTCTTTTGGAGGTTCAAGTGTTGAAATGGAATTTTGTCAGTTCCATCTATCCTGGAATATGAAAATTGGTCTAAGAGAGTTGTCTGTTTTAGATTTGGAGTTTTTTTGAGGATTTAAGGTTCTGAGATGAAATTTTTTTAAGATTTAGCCTTTGGGTTGACTTTGGTCATCATTCACAGTTCGAATGTTCAAATCAGAATGTCGAGAGTTCTGTTGGATTAAGGGGATGATTTTAGGCCTAGGTGAGATCATGGTTGAATTTTTAGAGGTCCCATGCTTGATTTAACCTTTTTAGGTTTTATGTTCATTGCTTGTGACTTTCACGAGTTTTGGGGTCAAGGAGACCTTAGATTCGTGTTTCGATGGTTCTAATGTTTCTAGAACGTTGAGTATAGTCAATTTTCTTATAAGTTTTGTGTGACAGGGGTTCCAAACGCCCGAGGGTCCTTTTGATGCTTTAAGAGTTGACTGATTTTTTGGTGCCTGATTTATGTACCCTTCGCTTTTGTAATAGTTCATCCGCTTTAGAAACCTTTGCTTTACCGAAGGTGTGATTGTTAAAATAAAGGCCAGACTTTCTCATGGTTTGCAGAAGTGATCAAGGAATTGATATAGCGATGGTCGCTTAAGTGGAGCCTAGTCCACAAAAGCGAGGCCCCAGTTTTTGCGAGGTTCTCTTGAGTGACATTAGAAGGGAGTTCATGCGGTCAATTTATGGGGTTTTTGTCACGACCTGATTTCTCAAGTCATGATGACACCTACTACATCCAACCAATAGGTAAGCCTAACCCTCTTCCCAGAGAGATAAGCAACGAGCTACCAAGAGGAAGCCAATAATAAGTAGGGAAAAGCTTATTTCAAGCGGAGAAAGAAGAATCAACAAAAAAAAAATATAAGAACAGCCCCAAGAACTGACATTAGTCAGTAGTTGAGCATTTAAGCCAAAATAAGAGTACAAGGCTTCTACAAATACAATATAAGTACATGGTGTCTCTAAATACAACATAAAGACTAAGCCTAGTGAAATATAGATGAAAACTTGTAACTTCGAACAATCAGAGCTCACCCAACACTCTGAAACTCCAAGCTGCTCCACACAACTCTAAATCAGCAGCAATAACTAAATCTCTGATCGGTAGAGGCAGAAGTGTAGTATGAGTACCAAAAATGATACTCAGTAGGCAACGACCAACTAAGCTCAAAATATAACACAAGCATAAAAACAAGTAATAAGGAGAGCATAACACAAGAAACTAAACAGGAGTTTCTAACATTGATAAACAAGCAACAAGGAATAGAAATATGATACAGGAAGTAGGAAGCCGCGTCAAGAATGTACTTAGAACGCAAGCCAACATCTTATTCACAAGCAACAAAGATACCAAGATAACTACCCAAGGTCAGGAGGACCCATGCCTATCAGCTAACAATATAATAATAATAGAGAATAGAGCATAGTACAACAATAACCTAATCAAACCCCATAAACCCGGAAAGTACAAACAAAAAACATGACCCAACCAGCCTCCATAAACAGGAGGGTACTAGAAAAAAACCAGTATGCTAGTGATACACAATGCATATGAATGCCAAGGATTCAATAGGACCATCAGAGTAGAGGGATGAATCTGAACCCAAGTAGTGAAAGTTGGGCTCCCAATCCGAGTAACCACAACCACAATCAACTCCCAACCCAGCTACCAAGAGTGGAAAATCAATCTAGCCCCCAACCAGCCAATCCAATCCTTGCCCAATTAGCGAGAGTGACCTGGTGGCATTATCTAAGAAGCCAATTAAAGAAACTAGACTGAGGCCTACTTCAAACACGAGAGCTATGAATACACCACTCACAAGTTATCAACTTCCTAAACGCCTCCGAACACCGCCACGCAATCAAATTATCTATCATAACATCATTATGAACATTTAGACACTAAATTCACAACAATAAAAAAAATGGACCCAAAATCGAGTAAAAACAAGAATGTGGGACCCACATAAGGAATATTGAAATTGTCTCTGTTAAAAGGTCCTAATATACTAGCCGAGCTTGTGGCCCAAAACGGGGCTTAATTTCATGCCCGCAATAGCCTGAACCACCATATGCAACAAAATCACCAATTGAAGAAAACAAAAGAGAGCCGGTAGCCCCTTTGGGGTGGAATATACCTCGAAAAGAAAGCTCCTAATACCTCTCGAACACTCCAACATGTATGAACAATTAAAACATACTTCTATCACTTTGAATTGCCTCAATAGGAGTTCCCAATCACAAGTAATTCCATTTTGAAGTTGGGGACTAATGCTGAAATTTTGTTATTTATAAATAGTAGAGATTCTGGTCACTAAAAGTCCTAAACTATGATGGCTATAAGCCTCCACCAGAGGCCAACACTTACCTGATTTTCTCAAACTCTAAATTCCCCAATGGGGTGCCTGAGATTCGTTTGGAAACCCATGCGTGCAAACAAAATATGCTACCTCATCGAATTCCACATTCTGGACTCAGTGGAACAATCGAATCTTCAACCCAAAGTCATTTCGATGGAAAGTGGATCCCATACCCAAGTTACATTTTAAGCCAAAAACTATAAGAATTCCCAAACTGAGACCGAAAGTTGAGGGAACCACAAGAAAGGTCATTCTAGACTAAACTCGACATTGCGGAGCTAACTAGGGTGACAAAGTTCTCAACTGAGCATGTTTACCAAGAATGTCAGCCAAAGTCAACCCTTTGCTTAAGCTTCAAAGTTAAAATACCAAATGGCACAAAATCACACCAGAAGTCTCGGGGCCTCAACCAACCCTGCCCAAGCCTAAAATGGCCCTTCCAGAGCTGATAAAATTGTTAGAGTTGCATTCCGAGGCCATGTTCCTAAAATTTTGACTGAAGTCAACCATTAAAGTTTCAAAGGCTCCAAAATATGAAAACTTATAGAAAATAGAAATAAATTAAATGACCTGGTGACCGACTTGTGAATCACAACAAGCCATAGTGACTTGGGGTCGTTACTAGAAAGCACTAAATACTGAAAAGATAGGAAAACAAAGAAAATGAATGGGAGGGTCATTATAATATTTACTATATAAAGGACTTTCGTCCATGAAAATAGAATGATAGACACAACCTAAAGGCACAAATACGAGGATACTGAGTTCACCTGTCCCTCAGACACCCCCTCGAATTGAATAACGCCATCAAAAAACCCAGGCTAATAGGAAAATCCTCAAATTCACATCAAATCTCCAAATACTTCTCTCTATCCATTTTGGGCTCCAACTCTCACCCAACTGAATAAAACTTGCCTGAAAGCACTAGATTTATCCAAGTAAACTAGCATCATACCAAAACAATAGAAAAGAGTACCTATAGGACCGTTGCAGATAAAACCTAACTCCCAAATTCAAAAATTAACCTTATGGTGCATATCTACTATCTTTTAACCACCAAAAGCGTTCTACCAGTGATTAGCTATCTTGAACATCTCCAGCACCAATTGAAGCATACCTACAAGCCCACACAACATCAACCTCAAAAAAACAGCATGCTTCTCTTGAACATCGAGGAATGCCAACTGCCAACCTACAAGCCCACACAACATCAACCTCGATAAAACAACATGCTTCTCCTGAACATCAAGGAACGCCAACTGCCAAGAAATGGAACCTAGCCTAGGATAAGACCCCAAAATCAATTCCTAATCCTTAAAACCAACAAACCTATCTAAAACACAACCTTGTAAATATAACCACACTAAACCAAAGGACCTCTATCTTACAAATGACAAGGTAACACCAAGCCCTGTTGCAACGACCTACTCAACCAAAATGAACTTCTAAAACACCTACACCATGAGCCCACAAATGGTTCTACCATAAAAAAATTGAGCAAAACACCCCATCCGAAGGGAAACTAAATAGGCATGCGGCATATCAACATAGCCAACTGGCTGTAGAGGCCCAAGTGTACCAACCTCATCACGAACCAGAAAAGCTACCAAGCATTACAAAAGCAACCCGTGCATCCAAAACTAGAGTCAACTCATAAATCCCATTAATTCCTTTGACCTCTTCCTGAAGATAAGCCTTCGCCGAAATGATACTCACCTCAAAGTGGAATGTTGTCACAGTTGTACTATGACCGAGGTCTTTGATCACTATCTTTGTAAGTATCAAGGCACAACTACTCCACAGCCCTCACATGATTCACAACCCGGGGAAAGGTAGACCTTGCTAATATAAGAGGTTTTGAAGCCAACTAAAGTGGAAAATCCAATCCTTTGATGAACCCCATGTTTAACTCTGCTCTGAGGAGCACCAGCTACAGCAAGAACCGCACCTATATTTGGTGTGCCCTCAAGAACCAATCTCTTTTCCTGAAACGAGGCACAATTCATAGCCCAGAAGATCTCAAACAACCACATTCAACAAAATCACAAATTGAAGATAAAAGAGTTGGCAGTCCCTTCGGGCTGGAATATACCTAAAACAAAGAGACTCCGACACCTACCAAACACTCCAACGTAGCCACTACCATCACCAATCCCTAACTCTTTGAATCGCCTCAATTAGAGTTCCCAAACTCAAGAAATTGAATTTTGAATTTGGGAATTGAAGCTTAAATTTTTCTATTTAAATAGCACTAATTTTGGTCGCTAAAGGCCTAAATACTAATCGCTAAAAGTCTACACCAGATATCAACAGTTCATCTAATTTGCTTAAACTTTGTCTTTTTCCAACAGGGTGCTTAAGATTTATTTGGAACCCCGTGCGTGCATATAAAATATGGTACCACATCAAATTTGGTTTTCTGGATTCAATAAAACCATTGAAACTTCCATCCAAGATCATTTGGATGAATAGGGGGTCTCATACCCAAGTTTTGTTTTAAGCTAAAAACCACAAGAAGACTTAAAATGAAATTGTAAGCCTAGGGAACCACACAGAAGGTTGTTCCAGACAAAAATCAACATTCTGAAGCTAACCATGATGACAAAATACTTATCCGAGCATGTTTACCAAGAATTTTGACCAAAGTCAACCCTTGTTTTAAGCTTTAAAGTTAAAACACCTAATTGCATAAACTCACACTAGAAATCTTAGGGCCTGAACAAACCATTATCCTAGTCTAAAATGGCTCTTCCGGAGCTGATGAAATCGTCATAATTTAATTCTAAGGCCATCTTCTTGAACTTTTGGCTGAAGTCAACCCATCAAGTTTCGAAGGCTCCAAAATACAGAAACTTACATAAAATTCAAATGAACGACCTTACAACCGAATTGTTAGTCCCAACAAGTCATAAATGAATTGAGGTCCCTAGAGGAAAGCTCTAAACGTTGAAGAGTTTGAAAAAAAAATGACCTAGAGGGTCATTATAATCTTACCCATTTCCCTATTTTGAGCTTTTTAAAACCCTTGGAGGCCATTTTGAAGAGATTTATTGTCCTAAATCATTTGGGTAAGTCTTTGTAACCCTAAAAATTCATTTTCCTTTTATCATTTATAGATTTTAACGTCAAAACGTGGGTTTTTTATTAACAAATAACAAGGTTTTTCAAGAACTTGTGTTCTAAGCTAAAATGGTGATTGTGAGCTGATTTTAATTCCTAATTTGAAATGGTTTTCACCAATAAGTTCCAAATGTGTTGAGAAATATTTTGAAGTAATGATTTCAGATTCAAACCTCATTTTTGGAATTGAATTCTTGAGTTGATTTGACCCATTTTCCAAAATGTATAAATTAGTTGTTGTTATTTTCTGGAATCTTATTGTGATAACTTGATTGAGTTAGATTGTATGACTTTTGACATGTTCGTAAAGGGAAGGCTCAAGTCTTGTATAGTCTTTTTTATTGAATTGAGGCAAGTGATTTCTTATCCTTGTATAACTACTACAATCATGTATTTCTCTTCAGTATGTGTGTTGGGGAATAATGGAAATGAGATGATCGGTTCAATTATTCCACTAACTGGTCTTAATAGATAAAAAGAGGATTAATGAAAAAGGTGACATGTTGATGATTGAACTTGGTGAGTTTCCCTGTTGTGGACCCTAACATATTGATTGATGAAATACTTTAATGGCATAATTGTGGACATGAATTTCTTGAATTACTATATCTTCTTTATGGTGTGCAATTACTTTTTTGCATTTATTTCATTGCACCGTGATGAGATATGTGATGTTTATGCAGAAGGGAAATGGTCCAAGCGATATGATATAAAGCCAACGGCAAATGGTATTGGTTAGTGATGTAATATAAAGTCAAAGAGAAATAGTTCTTGCTAGTGATATTATGCTGAAAGGGAAATGTTTTCTATAAGTGATATAATATAAAGCTCAAGGGAAGTAGTTTCGGCAAGTGAATGATATGAACCAAACGAAAATAGTTCTAGCAAATGATATGATATAAAACTGAAGGGAAATAGTTCTGGCTAATGATATTCTATTGATGAGAAATGCACCCACCAAGCGTTTGATTATTCTAATTTGATGAACTGGATAATTGAGATTGATCTACTTAATGTTTGTGATTGATATATGATGAGTCCACAATTTGGACTCATTTAAGGCTTTATTTGGATAGATTTAGTGTCCTCAAATGCTTATTTTGTGCCAATAACTGATGTAAAATCCTTGATTTCCAGGTATTTGGATTGAAGAACAAACCATGGACACTAATTTGCAAAAAGGAACAAAGCGAACGAAACGAAGCGAGCTGAAAGAAGGAAGAAATTAAGGCCTGATGATCGCCAAGTCCCTTTGGAGAGTCGCCTAATGGCCTCTTAACTGCCTAAAGTTCTAGTGTACCAAGCCCTGAAGGAGAAAATAATTTTGGTGATAGAAAGGAGCAGTCGGTGAGTCGCTGAGTGGTTACGCAATGCAGTGTTGGATCGTCCAAAGTTATAGAACTTGAGGATGTTGAAGGCCAAAGAAAAAAGGCGATGGAACTGACTAAAGGGCAAATCCCCGAGCTTATTGGTGATCCTGATTTACTGCGCCGAATTGCCCTTCGCAGCATATTTTTGGTGACTATATATATATTTTTGAATATTAAGTTTAGTATCAGTTTTCATAATATAGAATTTTTCAGTTTTGGAGATTGAGAACTGAGAGTATTAAGACAAAACTTTTCCTTAGCTTTGAAGAATTAAAGTTTTCCATTTTTGAGAAATTGGAAGTGGGTCTTTGAGATCTTCAATTTGGACCTTTGCAAAGACGAAATTAATCTTACCCAGTTGATGGAAACACAATTTGGTAACGATTTTTATCTTTTTATGATGTCTAGCTAAATCCACAATTCTTGGGGTGTGATTATGTGATTATGGGTTGATTTAGCTTGTGGGTATTGCTAATTGTTAGTTTAAATTTTGTTTAGAAGTGATTTCATTCAGTAATTGTGGTTTACTTTAAAGGGTTGTAGTTGCTAATGCATTTCTACCTTCGTGTTTTTTGCTTGCTTGAGAGAAAGGTTTTAAAACCAAGATTACTGAATTGATGGTTTGTGGGTATTGGGTTTTCATGGTTTTAGCTCGAGAGAGTGAATCCTAAACCCTTTTCCACATATTCAGCTCAAGAGAGTGAATGGACTCTGCGAAGGCTGTTCTTATTTGCATGCTTGTTGGTGTTCGAGAGAAACCAACTTGATTCGGGCTAAATTGTTCGAGAGAAAGTTTATCCCCACTAAAGTCTAGCTTATTAATTGATTTACAGCTATTTACTAACAGTTGCAATTCCCATTTGTCTATATTAGTCTATAATCCAATCACATCCCACGAACCCGTCTCGTTATTATTAAATTCATGTTATTTGTTGTTTTTATAGCTGGTAGTTAAAACCAAAACCCTGCTATTTGACATTCGTGTCACCCCTTAATTTGAATTATGTTTTCCTTCGATAATGTCTATACTTATGATTGACTTGAACACATTCGTACTTTACTCTTGAATCTTAGACACCTACCACTCCCTGTGGGATTCAACCCCAACTCATTTAGTTTGGTTATTATACTAACTAGAGATATCATTGACACCTAGAATTGGATGAAGTATCCCTGATGTGTTAATCAAAATGGCGCCGCTGCCGGGGACTGGTGTTGGTTAAGATTCTTTAGTCAAGTTGAATTTTGTTCTTGTTAATCATAGTTTAATCTACTTACCTTTTAGTTTTGGTTTTCGTGTTGCTTGTTTAGAGCAGAATAAAGGAGCATGTCTTGTAGCAATGGTGACCAAATGGACCACTCGCCTTTGAGAATGATGATTCTTTGGGATAACATCCTAAGTTTTAGGCAAATGAAGGGTGAGTCAATTCATGAGTTGTGGCTGAGATTTAAGTCACTATTGTTGCAGCGCCCAGCTCATGGAATCTCAGATAACATGCTACTGGACTACTTCTATAGAAGTATTGGTCCAAAAAACAAAGGAGTGGCTGACCAAATGTCTCGGGGGATCTCACACTACTACCCTTTGCAATAGCAGCCCTGGTATCACATGGCCAAGACCAACAAGGAGCTGAGAAGGACCTCAACGTTAACTAAGGCGCTTCTTGGGAGGAAACCTAAGTGTTTATCGACTTTGTTCATCGTTTGGACCCCAACAATAACTGAAGGTCCTGTAAAACTCGATGAGGTAAGTACCCACTTTGCATGTCGCCTAGTGGGTCGGCGAGTAAAACTTATGTTGCTGAATGGGCGAGAACTAGACAGTTTTTAAGGCCAAAGATTCAAAAGTTAAAACTCTTTCACTTTCCCTCACTTTTCAACTTTCCAAAATCACACCCACACTATAGTATTCTATATTTTTGTGTTTTTACCACATTTTAGTCGTCAAGTTTGTATTCGGAATTGGATTTCTTTGCCACCTAGCGTTTCAAAGTATTTATTCAGCTTCAAAGGTTGGTTTTTTGAACCCCAAATTTATATTTAGTGATTTTTGCTCCTATGCAATGATTTTTATCTTAATGATGTGTGTTGGGCCTCTCTGATTGTAATTGTATGCTTGTATACCTATTTTAATTCGAATATCTTGTCCGTAATGCCTTTATTGTTGAATTCCCGAGTATTTTGTGCCTTAAAATTGTGGGGTTGTGCTTGCATGTTGTTGGGTCTAGTAGGGTGAAGTCTAAGCAACCCACATTTGTGCCAAATGACATATTTTGCCCAATAATAGAGCGGTTGACATCATTCTTAAGGGCAAAAGTCGTCAAATGGAAAAATTTGGCCAAACTAGGAGAAGTCTGAGTATCCCGGGGGAATGGGTGTAATGGGTCTTAGTCCAATTAGAAGAGTGCATGTTTTGATTTTGTTTTCGAGGGCTGCAGGGTTGAATTTGGAAGTTGGGGTTGAAAGTAGGCACGTTAGGCCGTTTGGCGAGCTAGGTCGAGCTCGCCGAATTCCCTCTTATCGCCTTTAATTTCATGCTTAATCTTGAGTTTGGTTCTGTTACATTTGGCGAGAAGCCTGAGTTCACCGAGTGCACTCGGCGACTCACCGAAAGTCCTTCTTGATCGCCTTTTTTGCGCCCCTAACCTCTAAAATGCACTATAACTTTTGGCGGGCTAATCTTTGCTCGCCGAAAGTTGTTGGTGATTCACCGAAAGGCCCTTCCCATCGCTGACATGCCAAATTTTCTAGGAATTTTTTAGCCAATCCTTTCGGCGAGCCCGATCTGGCTCGCCAAAGTGATTCGGTGACTCACCGTCCGATTTGGCGAGTCTGTCTGCAACTATTTTTATGCAATTTTGCTTGAATTATTCCTAACTCTTTCTGTTGTTTTGTAGACATGGCTAGACCAAAAGCTTCTGGTAGAGACATGCCACCCCGCAAGCGGGCTAAGGGAATAAAGATCAACAAGGATGCAGCTGCATCCAAGGTGAAGGCTACCAAACTTCCCACAATATGTGGGAAGGGAAAAGGAAAAGGGAAGGCACCTGCGTCACCGGAAGCCAGATCCGATAGTGATGATTTCTATGCCACTCACCTTACCACTTCTAAGAGTGAGGGTGAGCACCAGGAGCATCAAGCTGCAACTTCTGAGCCTCAGGATGATGATCTAGTAGCAGCACAGAGGGCAGAGCTGCGTTACAAGAGGCTGAATGATTCGTCTATGATCAAGATGTCCCAAGCCACTACTATTTCTCCCACTCCAACAAAGGCTGCAGTCCTAGCACCACCTGTACAGGATCCTCCTCCTCAGTCTATGAATAGACTAAAGACTGAGGGATTGAGGACCATCATAGAGGAGAAGTGTTTGTCAATTGATGGTGTCATTGATAGGTACCCAGAAATCATGAGCTGCTTGAGGTTGCATAAATTCCAGCTCTTCACCAAGCCCAGTGATGCGTATATCCCTAGTTGGATCAGATAATTCTACAGTGCTTACAGTGCCTTGATACCACATAGGAAGAAGTCGTCAGCCAAATTTAAGTTGGTTGATTATGTGGTCGTCATAGGGAAAAGGGTGCAGTGTGATTATGCTGACATTAATGCAGTCCTAGAGTGTACAACGAGGCTTGACGATGACTGTCAGTACAAGATCAGGACAAAGACGCTGGGAAACATGAAGAAGTGGTTGGCGCCCTTGATATCAGACGGTACTCCCAGATGGCTTGAGGTTGGGGCAGTCAATGAAAAGAAGGATCTCAATGTAGCTGGGAGGTATTGGTTTGGCTTTATCAGCAGTACCATCATGCCATCCCAGAATGAGTCAATCCTCCTCCACGCCTAAGAATCATGTCTTGGGTGTATCATTAATGGGACACGGATGAACCTAGGGATGATTATTGCACAAGAGATGCTGATGAGGGCCAAGTAGCTCCAGACTTCCCTTCCCTTTTCGATGTTGATCACCGAGCTGTGCAGATGATTTCAGGTTCCTAGATATGAGAAAAAGGATGTGGAAGTGATTCCCACATCTTCTACCAACATCCGGAGGATTGAGGCGGAGTACCTGAAATATAAGGTGAAGAAGAAGAAGGTAGCCCCGGTGGACACATCCTTGGTTGTTGATGTTCAAACACTACCTGCAGAGGCAGTATTGCCTACTCTAGTCCCTGGGCCTTCAGGTACATCTAGTGTTGTCCCTTCTGATACTCCGAGTTCCTCTGTTGCTCCATTACCACCCAGATCTGGTAGTTTTATTGATGCTGCCTCCCGACCCCCACTCACTCAGGCTGTATTGATACGGATGGGGTAGCTAGCCCATTCTGCTGATCATCGTGCCGCCAAACTTGAGGCCTCTATTTCAAGCATGATTCAGACAGCCCTCGCTGATGCTGTGACACCTTTGAGTGCTACCATCAATGCCCTTGCGGCTAGGATAATGGTGTGCGAGCGTGGCCAAGGGGCCACCGAGAAGGTGACGGCTCTAAAGGCCACTATTGCTGAACTAAGGAGAGATGTGGACCAGCTAAAGTCCACCGACATGTTTATGATTTTTAGAATGGTGGACATCCAGATGTGCCTGTTGAGCTAGATATGCCTCCATCTACCACCGGAGGTGATGTTCAAGCTGAAGAGGTAGTTGATCCCGAGTCCGAGGCTGAGACAGATGAGGAGATGCTTGAGGTTGATAATAAGGCTTCTTAAGAGGGCCTTAGAGACTGAGGAGGCCATGGTAGTTGCAATTGTGCAGGCTGCACTGACAGAGAAGTTCATGGCAGCCCCTAGTAGACCTGCTACTATTAATGTAACTTCGGGCACTGATGCCCAAGATCAGAGTGTTGCAACGGGCATTGATGCCCCAACAGATAGATCGATTGTTTAGACATGATTTCTATTTACCTCCCTCTCTGTCTTAGTTTATTGACTTTGTGGGTATTTTCTTGCATTTGAGGACAAATTGCTTTTGTTTTGTGGTGGGGTGAGGCCCACCTTTTGTGATTATTGTTTTGTTTATATATTGGGTTTTTGAATTATAAATTTTGTTTAGCACCATTTTTGTGGATGTTTGAGCTTGTGCCTCCTTGTTTTAATTGTAAATGATTTTTGGACCCTTCCAAAAATTTTGTGCCACCTCTTGATCGTGTTTGAATGTGGCTATTCTCTTGCAAATTTGAGTATTGGTCTTGATAAATACTGATGACTTGAATAGTGCTCACAATCGAACAAAAATGAATATGTGTCTATGATGAGGCCAAATGAAGTTGCATAGACAATATGTGAACTTTTGGCATCTCGTGACTAGACTAGCCGCGAATCGAACGAGTCTCTTGTGATTGACTCATTGCACACTAGCGAAAGTGTGGAGCCTTGTTTGATATTTGGTGCTAATGCCTTGTGTGATGAGCTTACCGTGAACCATGTGTGATGACACCTAGAATTTTCCCCATTAGTCCAGTTGACTAAGTGATGCAATCTCTTGAAATGATCTTAGGAAACTTTGAAGTGTGTGAAAGAATTTGAATTTATACCTCTTTTGTGGCCAACCTTGTGAGTGTGTGATCTTTGCTTGAACACCCTTTGAGCGTTACCCTTTTTCTTGGAAGAAACATGATGCAAATTGTGACCTTTCTTTATCCCTTCACCCTTAATCCTTATGAGATGTGGTTGGTTTGAATATCCAACTTAGGCCAAAAGCCTAAGTTGTGGGCGTGGTGAAAAGAGAAGGTAAATCAAGAAGTTCAAAGAAGTCCCCATTGATCCATGATTGTGAAAAAGATAGAACCCCTCCATACAAAAAAAGAGAGAAAAAGAAAAGAAGAATGAAAAAGAAAAAGCATGAAAAAGTCAGGAATAAAGTTGTGAAAATGCAAAAGAAATAGGTGTCCAATGACCCATGGAAAGTGAATAATGGGGTGACTTTTGAGCATGAGTGAAAAATGATGAACAAAAGGGAAGAAAGAATTTTTCATACCGCAGTTCATGAGGATTATAACTACTGAGCCTAAATGACCATACATTTGCACTCAGCCCCGTTACAAGCCTTGAAAAGACCTTTGTGATCTTGAGTGAGCTGAAACAAGTGTTGATTGGAAAATAAGGGCAAACATATGGGTAGAGTCATGCATATGTTCATCTTTGTGAGTGTGAGAGTTGTTTTTTATTCCGAAACTATAAATTGTTGAACCATTGTGTGTGAATATGGAATCATTCTTTGTGTGAGGGCATTTGAGTACCTTTGTTGAGCTTGAACTAGCATTTGAAGCAAGTATTGTGAACTTGAGAATCTTTGATAATGGTGAGTCACAACTTGAATCTTTGAGTGCACAATTGATTCTTGCATTAGTAAGTTGAGTCCTTTTGTGTGCATTAGTGATTGAGTCTTGTGTAGCAATCGCTTAAGACATCCTTTTTAACTATCAACTTGAGTTTTACTTGAGGACAAGCAAAGTTTGTTGGGGTGTTTATGAGTCCATAATTTGACTCATTTCGGCTTTATTTGGATAGATTTAGTGTCCTCAAATGCTTATTTTGTGCCAATAACTAATGTAAAATCCTTGATTTCCAGGTATTTGGATTGAAGAACAAAGCATGGACATTAATTTACAAAAAGGAACGAAGCGAGCTTAAAGAAGGAAGAAATGAAGGCCTGGTGATTGCCAAGTCCCTTTGGCGAGTCTCCTAATGGCCTCTTGACCGCCTAAAGTTCCAGTGTGCCAAGCTCTGAAGGAGAAAATCAATTTGGCAATAGAAAGGAACTGTCGAAAAGTCGCCGAGTGGTTCCGAGATACAGTGTTGGATCGCCCTAATTTACAAAACTTGAGGATGTTGAAGGCAAAAGCAAAAAGGTGATGGAACTAACCAAAGGGCGGATCGCTGAGCTAATCGGCGATCCCAACTTACTGCGCCAAATGACCTATTTTTGAATGTTTATTTTTGTATCAATTTTCATAATATAGAATTTTTCAGTTTTGGAGATTGAGAACTGAGAGTATTGAGACAAAACTTTTCCTTAGCTTTGAAGAATTGAAGTTTTCCATTTTTGAGAAATTGTAAGTGGGTATTTGAGATTCTTCAATTTGGACCTTTGTAAAGACGAAATTAATCTTACCCAATTGATAGAAACACAATTTGGTAACGATTTTTATCTTTTTATGATGTCTAGCTAAAACCCTAATACTTGGGGTGTGATTATGTGATTATAGGCTGATTTAGCTTGTGGGTATTGCTAATTGTTAGTTTAAATGCTATTTAGAAGTGATTTCATTCCGTAATTGTTGGTTTAATTTAAAGGGTTGTAGTTGCAAATGTAGTTCTACCTTCGTGTTTTTGGCTTGCCCGAGAGAGAGGTTTTAAAACCAAATATTACTTTGATGGTATGTGGGTATTGGGTTGTCATGGGTTCAGCTCGAGGGAGTAAATCCTAAACCCTTTTCCACACATTTAGCTTGAGAGAGTGAACGGACTAAAGCGAAGGTTGTTCTTATTTGCTTGCTTATTGGTGTTCGAGAGAAACCAACTTGATTCGGGGTAAATTGTTCTAGAGAAAGTTTATCCCCACTAAAGTCTAGTTTATTTACTGATTTACAACTATTTACTATTAGTTGCAATTCCCATTTGTCTATATTTGCCAATAATCCAATCACATCCCAAGAACCCATCTCATTATTGTTATATTCGTGTTATTTGTTGTTGTTGTAGCTGACAGTTAAAACCAAAACCTTGTTATTTGACATTCATGTCACCCCTTAATTTGAATTATGTTTTCTTTCGATAATGTCTATTCCTATGATTGACTTGAACACATTCGTACTTTACTCTTGAATCTTAAACACGTACCACTCCAAGTGAGATTCGACCCCAACTTATTTAGTTGGGTTATGGTACTGACTAGCGATCATTGAAACTTAGAATTAGAAGAAGTGTCCCTGATACGTTAATCAATATACTTGATAATTGTGATTGATCTACTTATAATTTGAGATTGTCATACATGATACTTTTTGGTTGTTGAACTTGGAAAGTTGGATTCTAACTATTAAGCCTTGTCAACTCTGTATTGTGAAATTGTTAAGTTGGGTTGATTTCTACGTAGATTGTAGTTTGAAGATATTCGGTTTAGATGAAAGGTGTACTGGTATTCTATCTATTTTTTCCTTGTTTAGTAGGTTGTTTGATGTGTACCATGTTGTTTGTCACTTACTCCTTCCTTCTACACTTGTGTATATGCCGAGGCCTGCTCCTTGTGATTACTCCTCTTCTTCATCACTCTCCATGGCTTTCAACGGATTATGAGAGATAGCATAATGGTCTACCCTTGTTATATTTGAGAAAACAAAGACTTTAAGACTTGTACATATCTTTCAATTTTGTATTAATACATTACTAGCTTGTCCACGTGACAAATAGATTTTCAGGTTATAATAGAATCAATATGTTTTTTGTTCTTAAGTTATTCTTGTCTTAGTTTTCAAATTTCTTTTGTCTTGTTGGGTGTGTTGATTATTTGTCTTGGTGGGAATAGAAAAGTGACATCATGTCCATTTTTGTGTCATCACCAATGGTATCATAGCTAGGTTTATAGGTCTCATGTGTGTACTAGACAAATCTAAGTAGAGTCATAAGGATCAGTATAAATACGTCCATACTTTTTTTTGAGAGGCTAGGAAGACTATTAGGAAACATCTTTTTAATCATTCTTTCTTATTATGCGTGGTTAGATTCGCTATTGCTGAGTTGCCAGATGTTTTTTGCGTAGATGTCGAGGACCAAAGCTTTTGTTTCCAATGGTAGATGAGAGGGAGTCCTTGAGGCAGTTGCTGAGACCTCTACTAAGAGTAGAGGTAAAGCCTAAGCTAGAGGTCGTGCTTGAGGAGTAAAACCAGAGAGAGATCATACCTGTGGAGTGGCACTTGTTAAAGGCCAAGCTAGAAAGGTATCTTTTATGCCATAGGTTGATGTTGTTGAGGCCCATGTTCCTCTTGAGAATGAGGCTCCTTTGTCTCAAGACAACTTTTTGAGGATGCTAGATGTGTTGGAGAACTTCTCTAAGCATGGTGCGATAGCTACGCGACTGGGAGCGAAATAACACCCTCATTTTAGCTATGTGCTAGGACAAATTTGGTGTTTTGATAGGATTTGAGTCATATATTTCATTTATACTAACCATTGTGATCAGTGATTTAAGGTTAGGAAATGAGGAGAAAACAAGCAAAAATATTGAAATCGTGAAGTGAAGAGGATGTCCAAGTGCAAGAGCATAAGTAAGAAGGGGGCAGAAGTGGAAACCATTAGAAGCAAAATATGAGGTAGTGCACCCTATATGCATTGCAGAGAGAGAATTAATTATTTTGTTCACATTGTCGAGTTGAGATAGAAGGTATGTATCCTCTTTGCGCTGCAGAGAAGAGGAATGCATTTGAAAATGAAATGAAAAGGTGTCTCCACGTCATGACTGGCTCCATTTCGGTCGTTGTTCCTACATTATAAATAAACTCAAATTTTATTTTATTATTTATTCTTTTTTTGGTTTTGAAGAGTGACACTTTGGGAGATGTTTCATCTGTTCTTAGGGTTCATTCCTAAAATTTACTCCATTCAATCTCTTTTATGTTAATTGAATATTGCAAAATTGACAATTGTATTATGAGTAGCTAAATTCCCGAGTTCTAGGGTTGTGGCTATAGGATTAATGTATTTTATTAACATTGATGGATTGATTTGGATTATCATTTGATTTAATTTTTTTCTTAATTTTGATATTTCTTGACTTTCCACTATTAAAATAAATGTATTGCCCAAATTGAACTGGGTAGAGGAATAAGAGGATAGAACGTGGGGAAAAAGGGGCATGATCTTCTCTAGGTTTAAGGTTGATTTGTATCTAGGATAGGGATATACTTAGAAACCTTTCTCGGTTAATATACATGATGAAAATGTTATGCTCAGTAATAGGTTTAGTCTATCCTCGCTCAATGATGTAGTTAGGCTACCAATTGTTGGAGGCAATTAGAGGTCGGGAGGTAAAAAGGGCATGATCTAGGTTTAAAGTTGATTTGTATCTCAGATAGGGATATACTTAGAAACCATGCTCGATTAATAGACATGATGAAAATGTTATGCTCATAATAGGTTTAGTCTATCACCACTCAACGATGTAGTTAGGCTACCAGTTGCCGGAGGAGATTAGAGGTCGGGAGAAAATGATCATACATTTAACCCTATAATCAGTGATTTGATAATTAATTCAATGAGATAATTTGCATGAATTTATAGCAAGCTGCTACCCTAGAATTTTCCAAATCATTAGTATACATCTTTTATTGTTGCGCATTCTAATAAAGTAAATTCTTTTGGCACTCTTAAATAAATAATTAGACCAGAATATTTTAGTAAGAATAACTAATATGAAAAGTCCTTGGGGCCCGATAATCTGGCTCTTGTAGAGCTATTATATAACTTGCACGACCACGTACACTTGTGTGTGCTTTTGGGAGCAACATGTTTTGGCACCACTACCGCAGACTATAGAATTAGGAAATGTTTGAGTTATCTAATTTCTAAAGTTATTGTTCAAGTGTTGATTGATGAGTCGGTAATTTCAACTCATTTAGTGCTTATTATACAGTGATTTAGCATCCTCAATGCCTATTTTATGCTCATAACTAATGTTTATATGTCGATATGCAGCAATGAAGGTTTAAGAGTGAGGCAAGGATAATACAATGTGAAAAGGAGCAAATGTTTGAAAGCTGAAGAAAAGATAAATTGGAGCTCGCAAAAGCCACTGACGACTCGCCTATGGGCCTCCGCGCCAAAAGTTCCAAAAAAAGTCCATGGACCAAACCAACTTGGCGAGCAAAAGGTAATTCGACAACAGCCGAATGGATTGGCGACAATGATCAAGCTCGCCAAAAGTTCCAGAACAATTTGATGGAGGAACCAAGCCGAAAAGCGAGAAGAAGAGAAACTTGGTAGATCACCGATCCTGACTTACTTCACCGAGTTAACTCCGTCGAAGCTTTTGGGAACATATAAATACAATTTTTAAAGAAGAAAAGGAGGAAGAATGGTAAAGTGGAGAGGAGAAAGTAGTCTCCGGCGGACACCTCTCCGATTGTAAATGTTGAGGCCATGAGACGATGCTCCTCGGTCTTGGCGTGATTGAGGCCAAGTATAAAAACATGTATTCTCATTCCTTCTTCCTCATCGCTCTGTTGCTACTCCGCATCCCGCCCCTTGACCAAGGCCATGTTGTATAACATGGGATACCGTGCCTATTCAAATATGCGAACTTCTAGGGTTGAGACCGATGTCCAACTTATGATAGAGATAGCTAAAGTTACTTAACTTTAGCTCTCGAGGACCTAAGGACCGCGTGAGCTGACACGCCCATGGCCCAGCATTGGATGATCACATATTCGGGCCGAGGCTTCTTAGTAGGGTGGTAGCCGCTAATATTATGTGACAACATTGAAGTATAATATTGTTGGGTTAACCCTTGATATGGATGAGTTGAAGTTCACCGACATCTCGATGCTATTAGGCAATATGGAGATTCCTAAGGGACTCAGTTTAGATATGCCAACTAGTTCTAAGATCTCTCCTGCTATTGTGACTGGAGATGTTGCTGTAAATGGCGATGGTGATGAGTTGATACGCGAGGCGAGGAGGAATAGTTAGCAACTCCTGATTATGCGGTGTTCGAAGACTTGGAGGACCTTGAGGGTGAGATCGTCCAGATGGTTACTGAGACTTCCCTGCGCGGCACATCGATAATAGGCTCTAGTGGGTCTCAGCCTACAGAGGAGGTCATTGCTCGACCATCCAATGTTGAGGAGAGTCGCACTGATACAAATATTGATGATACCCCAGATATACAAAGTTCACCTCAGGCTTAGCTTGACTGGGGGATCTTTACTCTCCTTCATTTTTATCTACATTTGATACATTTTTTTCCATTCACTTCGAGGTCATTGTTTAGTTATTTTAGCAGGGTAAAGGTATTTTGATACCTAACCTCTTGGTTGTATTTTGTTTTATTTAGAATATTTTGTGGTTTTGTTATGTTTTGTTTTTGCTGTGTTTTGTTAAAATCGATCTCCTTGGTGCATGGAATGTGAATGAATGTGGTTTTATCTCATTGATCACTTGATTTTTGAATGTTGTTCATGTTCTCTTGTACATTTTAGTGTCGATTGTGACCAATATTGATGACTTGAATAATGCTTTTGATGACAATATGTTGTACAAGTCCAACGAGGAAATTTGAGTTGCATAAGTCTTGTGTGAACTCTTAGCATCTCATTATGACTACCCAAATGTCGAAAGTGAGTCTTGCAATGACCGTTGCACACGAGCTTAATTTGTAGAGTCATGATCGATGATTGTGTGGATTGCCTTATGTGGTGAGTCTTACATTAAATATATGCATCGTGATATCTAGAACTTTCCTCGTTGGTCCGATTGACTAATTTAAGTGAATGAAGGAAATGATCTTAGGCATTATTTTTTGAGAGTGAACCCAATTATTATACCTTTGGTGACCACCTTGTGAGCTGTGTGAACTCAGATTGGCACCATTTTAGCCCAACCTTTCTTTGGATGAAACTTGAACACAAATGGCCTTGTCCCCGACCCACACCTAAAACCTTCATTAAGAATTGGTCTGTTTGAATAGCCAACTTAGGCTAAAAGCCTAAATTGGGGGTGTGGTAAGAATGAGGAAAGAAATGGAGCAAGAAGTTTGTCAAATCCATCCTTGGAAACTTATGTTGAGGAAAAAGATGGAACCACCCCCCCCCCCCCAATATAAAAAAAAAGAGAGAGAAAAACAACAAAAGAAAAGAAATGAAAATTTTGTATTAATTGTGCATTGTGGAAATAAAAGGGGTGTCAGCTAGCTATACCAAAATTTTTGTGTGCTTTGAATATGCCATAGATGGGCTGTGAAGAAAGAAAAGGATAAGAATTGACATTTGAGCCATGCTTCATGAAAGTAGAAGTCACAAAGCCAAATGATCATACCGCTTACCTCAGCCCGAGCTATAAGCCTCAAAAGACCTTTTTGATCTTGCATGAAATAATGATGTGTTGGTTGGAAAATGAGGCAAGCCTATGGGTAAAATCCTACATGTTTTCTCATTGAGAGCGTGAGAGTTGATTTTGGTTCTCAAATTGAAATAATTGATTACTTTACGAGAGCATGAAATCATTCT